>BQNB010147064.1:0-13881 GCA_026074375.1 Tanacetum coccineum
ATCCTACACAATAATACCAAACTACATATCCAACTAACCTTAGCCAAACTCAACCCTCTATCACTCAAAATGCATATCCACCTCTAACAATTCCACAACAACCTTAAGCTGAGTTTCCCCAAACATACTCAGGTCTTGCTGTTCCAACATTCTTTCCTAGTGACCCAATTGCTTGTATGAACAAAGCAATGGCATTCTTGTCAGCTGTGTTTACACCACGTTATCCCTCAACCAACAATCAACTCATATCTTTTTCCAATCCAAGGAATCAAGCCACTGTTCAAGATGGTAGAGTCACCGTTCAGCAAGTTCAAGGAAGACAAAGACAGAATGTTGTCGGTTCAGGTTTACAAGGGAATGCTTTAGGTTTAAGGGGAAATACATTAAGTCATGCAAAGGTTATCAAGTGTTATAATTGTCAAGGTGAAGGGCATATGGCTAGACAGTGTACTTAACCAAAGCGAAGAAGGGATGCATCATGGTTTCAGGAAAAGGTCTTACTTGTTCAAACACATACTGAGGGTAAAGAATTAGATGAGGAGCAGTTATCATTTCTCGCAGATTCTGGAGTTGCAAATGGTCAAGTTGCTCAAACAATCACACACAATGCAGCTTTCCAGACTGATGATCTAGATGCTTATGATTCTGATTGTGATGATATCTCTTCAGCCAAAGCGGTTCTTATGGCCAATCTCTCAAGTTGTGATTCATATGTTCTTTCTGAGGTACCATATTCTAACACTTCTCAAAATGATATGATGAATCAAAGTGTGCATGAGTTTTAGTATTCTGAACTATCACCTATTGTTGATTATCCAGATGATGAGATAACAAGTGATAGTAATATCATTCCCTATTTTCAATATCTGGAAGAAATGCAACAGGCGATTGTTCAAAATACTAATACTTTTGCACAAAAAAATTCCATGATATTATCTGTGTTTGAACAAATGTCTAATGATGCAACTAATTGAGATAAGGCTAATAATGAAAGTAAGATTATTAATGAATCCTTAACCGTTGAGCTTGAAAGATATAAGGAACGAGTCAAAATTCTTAAACAAAGATTTAATGTTGATTTAAGTGGTCGTGAAAAGTTTATTGATTTACAAATGGATGACATGATTCGAATGAAGAATACAAAGTTTGCTGCATTTGAAACGGAGATTGATACACTTAAACAGACTCTTTCTAAACATGTCAAAGAAAAAGAATCCTTATTAACAACCCTTAATGGTTTTAAAACGGAATTCAAAGAAAGAGAATCTAAATCTATTGACAAAGAGATTGTTTTGGAAAACAAAAATAAAGAATTGGAAAACATTGTCTGTAAGTTGTATCAATCTACGCAAGCTATGCACATGTTAACAAAGCCACAAGTTTTTTATGATAACACACATAAACAAGCTCTTGGATATCAAAATCCCTTTTATCTGAAACGAGCTCAGCGGATTAAGCCAATCTTGTATGATGGTAATGTGCTATCTAAAACACATGATGTTCTTTCTGTGGTTGATGATGAAGAGACTTTGATTTTAGCTGAAGAGAGTCGATTAAAAATGGTTGAAAAACAAAATGATCCAATCATGAAGAAAGAGAAAATTAATATTACTCCGATTAATTATTCTGAGCTAAATAATGTAGCTGAAGATTTTGGAAAACGTTTTATCCCATAACAAGAACTGTCTGCAGAGAAAAAATTTTGGTTACAAAGTTTTGACAAGAAATCAGAAGAACCTAGTACTTTAAATACACCTGTCAAAATTGAGGTTTGATGTGTTGTCGTGTAGGTTATACTTATTGATCACCAAGTTTTAAATTTATATTTAGCCGACTTTACCTAAAACAACACTTTAACGGGTAGTGTACCCGATCAGATGGAGTTTCGCGGTAAGTAGGGTGTCGAACACTAAGCGCGATGAAATTAACCTTATATTCTATCAGTATTTTAGTTAATCTAGATAAACTAGTTAATTCTAATTAGTTGTTAAACCTATGCTAAACCTAATTCTAATAATAAAGGGGGGTTTCAGTCTAAGAGACTGGCACATGTTTTATAGTGACTAAAATCAATTCAATACACAATAATCAAGAAAGTAGATAATCAAAAGATAAAAGAGTGTTACAAGCCAAATGATAGAAAACTATATTAGCCAAATTAAATCTGATTAAATGCTGGTTTGTTTTTTTAGTGCAATGACTGCTTATCTCGAGGCGGCATATCATTCTTAAGACTTAGGCGGGACATCACCCTAAGACTTAGACACGTTGAATCCTGTCACAATTAACGCATCTGCATAAAGCATCCTTTAGTTTAATTATAATCTATCTTAGGGATTAAAGCAATGATGATCTTGTTAAACCCTAGCCCATCGGGACATTACCCACTTACTGCTTGACGGTATTTTATATACTGGTAGTCCACTATTTGAGTCTTTACCAATGATTAAGAACGTACTCGTTGGTCCAAGGGTCACCTGCCAGGCCAACTAAGCTCACTAATCTAAAGGCAAAGATAGAACATTATTTGTGATCCTATTGGTCCAGATATATAAAACACGATATAGAGAGCTATCCCAGTATCTAGATTACTTGGTCAACTCACTATACCCCGTTGAATGATAGGTCGCATATTCAAGCACATAGACAAGTATGAGGTGATAAACATAATTAAACAATCAACGATAAATTAACTATCCAGATTGGGCTACCACCCTATACATGCTAGAGAAGATCTGATTAAGTCAGTGACTATAAGTGTGATAACAAGCTATGTAGGAGAAACGCTGATAAGATGAACCAAAACAACATCATTATACACCTTTACCTTTCAATCTATTAAATGACAAGAATCAGATGATAAATCCACCACCACCGACCTACAACAAACACCAACACAAAAGCTCCTACACTACCTATGTCAACATTAAACTCCTATTCTGAAAGAAAGGTGAGTTATGACATTGGGCCATAAAAATGGAACATACTTGAGCCTACATACATCTATATGGGAAGTCATACAAAAAGGAAATGGTCCTGTAAGTGTCTTAACAGATACAAATGGAGTAATAAAGGTTCTGCCTCCTAAAACTGCTGAAGAAATTTTAGCTAGAGAAAGAGAAAGAAAAGCAAGGACCACCTTGCTTATGGCTTTACCAGAAGACCATTTAGCAAAATTTCACAAATACAGATGCTAAGCGATGTGGGATTGCTATCAAATCCAATTTGGTGGCAATGATAAATCAAAGAAGATGCATGAAAACCATTTTTTAAAGTAACAATTTGACGGATTTTCTGTATCTAACTCAGAAGGACTGCATAAAGGTTATAACAGGTTTCAGAGTCTTCTGAGTCAACTTATGGTGCAAGTGTCTCCACTGAAGATGCCAATTAGAAGTTCCTTAGATCTTTACCTTCTTCCTGGTCCCAAGTATCCTTAGTCATGAGGACCAAACCAGGAGTGGACAGTCTTAGTTTTAATGATCTCTATAACAATCTTAGAGTCTTTGAGTCTGATGTTAAAGGCTCTACTGGATCATCTTCTAGTGCACAAAATGTCGCCTTTGTTTCTTCTGAAAGCACTAGCAGTACTAATGATGTTAGTACTGCTTATGGTGTTTCTACTTCTTCTGGCTACAACTCACAAAGGGAAAACTCTTCATCATACACTGATGAACTCATGTACTCTTTCTTTGCTAATCAATCTAGTGGTCCACATTTGGATCATGAGGATAGTAGCTTGATGAGTTTGATTTAGAAGAGATGGACTTGAAATGGCAAGTAGCCATGATTTCAATGAGATTGAAGAAGTTTTACAAGAAACAAGTAGAAGTCGTACAGTTTGAGTGCCAAGGAACCAGTTGGCTTTGACAAGACCAAGGTTGAGTGCTTCAATTGCCATAACACAGGGCACTTTGCTAGAGAGTGCAGATCAAAAGGAAATCAAGAAAGTAGAAGAAGAGATGCAGGGAACACTGGATATAGAGCAAAAGACAATGGGAGGAGACCTGGAAAATAGGAGGAACCTAAAGCTTTGGTAACTCTTGATGGAGAAGGTGTTGATTGGACTGGTCATGCAGAGGATGAACAAGAGAACTTTGCTTTGATGGCTTACAGCAATTCAGGCTTAGACACTGAGGTAAAATCTTGTTCAAAAGAATGTGTGGAATCATATGCTAAACTTAAAAAATTATATGATGAACAAAGGGAACAACTTGGTGATGCTAGTATTGAAATTCAAGCCTATACTCAAGCCTTAAAAAAGGTAGAGGCTCAATTAGTTGCTCATCAAAAAAATCAACTTTGGTATGAGGAAAAGATTAGATTTATGAAAATTGATTTAGATGATAAAACTGATGTGCTTACATATCATAAGAAACTATTAGCAGAAGCTGTAAAAGAAAAAGAAGAATTAAAAACCAAACTTGAGAATTTTCAAAGTTCTTCTAAAGGCCTTAGTAAACTGCTAAATAGTCAGATGAGTACTAGGGACAAATCTGGGCTTGGGTATGGAGATCAAGTACATAATGGTGTCTTAAGTTATGAAAATGAAGTTTTTCAAAGTGTCTTAACAGTAGGTTAAGTGATGTAAAGATAGTCTGTGCATGATAGATTTGTATATGTTGAAGGCATGCATCAGTTCTCCCCTCTAAATGACAGGCAATTACATCCATCAGACCTTGATAAGAAGTAAGATGATTCTATGTTCACATATGGTCCAAAAGTAGTCTAAAACTAGTGAATCTAATACTCAAACCAGTAATTTTGACTCGTGTGAGTCCCAATACCTATTGTAGACACACTTGAATCTGTGCCTGAACGAGTTTTGTTATTTGAACCCGAAAGTTGTTAGTCCAACCTAAAGTTTGGTCTGAATGCTTCCTATCATTGAGGATATGAGTCAGAACAAAGAGTATGAATTATGTGATTCAACTTAAAAGAACCAAGAAAACCTATGTTTACTTGTTGTTACTTACTGTTAAGCATGTAAAAACTCTAGGAAGCTGTTGAAAAGAAAACCAAAAAAAAACACCCAAATAAATAAGTCCAAGTTCCTAAATGACAAGGAGATCCTGGAATGGTTTAATGGTCCAAAATGTTGGGTTAGGGATATGGGTTTTACCTAAAAGGCATGTTTTGTATTTGGCATTTTTAGTCCATCTTATTAGAGATTGTGATTGTACATGAGAAAAAATTGGCTAAAAGCAATTTTTAATTGAACAAAAATAAGGGTAAGGGTACTGGTCAAGGGGAGAACAGACCAATGTGGAACAATGTGCAAAGATTGAATTTCCAAAACAAGTTTGTTCCAAAAGCAGTACTAACTAAAACTGGCATATTTCCAGTTAATACTGCTAGACAAAATCTCTCTAGTCAAGCAGCAACAACTAGTACTGCTAGGAAAGTTAATACTGCCAGACCCATTGTGAATGAAATCAGACCAAAAATAATTTTTATAAGTCTCATTCACCTATTAGAAGGCCATTTAATAAAACAACAGCACCAAAAGCTAATTTTTCAAATCAAAAGGTTAATGTGTCTGAGGTCAAAGCAGTTAGTGCTGTTGGGGGCAAAAGGGAAACTGCTGTTAAGCCCTCAACAGGTTGTAATTGGAGACCCAAAAGACATTACTGGAACAAAGTCTCTAAATACAATAGTAGATCAAGCTTTAGTAAAAATGTTAATTTTAAAGATCACAGGCAACCCAAGTCAGCAAATGACTTGAGGTCCCAAGAGAACTATTTCTCTATTTGATGTGGCAAGATAATCTAGCAAAGGGCATTTAAAGAACAAAAGGGAAATGTTAGATAGTGGATGTTCCACGGCACATGACAAGAATAAAGCCTACCTGGTTGAATATCAAGACTATAAGGTGCCCTGTTGCTTTTGGAGGTAGTAACGGTTACATAACTGTAAAGGTAAAATAAAACAGGAAATTAGATTTTGAGGATGTGTGTTTTTGGGGGTTTGGTGATTTGTGAAAGAACTACAACATTTCAATCTCTTTTCTGTGTCATAGATGTGTGACAAGAAGAACAAGGTTCTCTTCACAGACACTGAATGTCTTGTGTTGTAGCTTCTGACTTTAAGTTGCCTGATGAAAATCAAGTATTACTTAAAGTCCCCAAACAAAACAATATGTAAAAGTTTCAACCTAAGAACTTGTTCTTACTGGAGGTATAGCATTTTTGCTTGCAAAGGCCACAGTGATGATTCTAACAATGGCCATAGGAGTTGGGTCAGTAACTTTAAAAACTCAAACAAACTTGTGAAGGGAAACCTTGTAAGAGGTTTACTTCAAAAGATTTTTCAAAATAACCACACCTGTGTTGCTTGTCAAAAAGGAAAGCAACACAAAGCCTCTTGTAAGGCCAAATTAGTGAGCTCTATTAGTCAGCCCTTACAGCTTTTACATATGGACTTATTTGGACCCACATCTGTAAGGAGCATAAACCATAAGACTTATTGCCTTGTTATCACTGCTTGACTTAGCAGGTTTTAGTTAGGTGTTCTCTTAAGAACAAAGGATTGAAACCTAGTAGAATCCTTAAGGAAATTTATAAGACAAATTAATAACCAATTAAATAGAAAGTTAAAACCTATTAGATGTGAAAATGGTAACCGATTCAAGAGAACAGGACTTATGAATTTCCAGTGGTCAAAATAAAAAAAAAAGAATTAAGAGTGAATACATGTAATGCCAGAACTCCACAACAAAATAGAGTTGCTGAGAGGAAGAATAGGACCCTAATTGAGGCTGCTAGAACAATGCTAGCAGATTCATTTTTACCTAACACTTTTTGGGCTGAAGCAGTTAGTACTGCTTGCTATGTCCTTAATAGGGTGTTAGTGACCAAGCCTCAAAACAAGACACCTTATGAACTTATAACTGGTAAAATACCAATCATAAGCTATATAAGACCTTTTGGGTGCCATGTGACTATCTTGAATACCATTGACCACCTGGGCAAGTTTGAGGAAAATTTGATGAATGTTTTTAGATGGTATTCCCTAAATACAAAGGATTTTAGGTATACAATATTAGAAACAAGATAGATGACGGAAAACCTGCATATAAACTTTCTAGAAAATAAACCTAATGTTGCAGGGAAAGGACCTAATTGGCTGTTTGATCTTGATTATTTAACTGATTCAATGAACTATCAGCCTGTTACTGTAGAAAATAAAGCTAACAAAACTGCAGGTCCAAAAGAAGCTAATCATAGTGCAGGTACACAAGATAATATTGATGCAGGAAACTCTGAAATGGAAACTGAACCTGCTCAAGAATACTTTATACTGCCAGTATGGTCTTCTTATACTTCAACAGTCAAGAGCTCAGAAGCAAAGAATGGAGATGTAAAGCCTAATGGGGATACTGGTCCAAAGACAAATGAGGAGCCAAAAAAGTATCAAGAGGATCAAGCCTTTTTGAGGAGCTTGAAGGCTTAAAAACACGAAAAGGAGCTAATGGATGCAGCTAAAGTTTTTTAGTGGCTAAACACAGTTAATACTGTTAGCACACCAATTAGTACTGCCAGTCCCCCTTAAATGTTTTTAGTGTTGGTGGACCTGATCTAAACAACAATGACCAAGATTGCATTCTCAAATACGCTTATGTGTTACTCTTGAGGATACTTATTACAATCCAATGAGTAGATTTTACCATGCATCTTATGATGATGAGGTGTTGTGGCTGACTTTACTAATTAGAAACCACAGGGCTGTTAGATCCTATTCCACACAAGGATATACACCATTCATCCTACAACAATGAAGAATATAAACTAAGTCATTAGTACTGCCAATTGTAGTATTAGTACTGCTGGTTATAGTTAGTACTGCCAGTACTAAAAGATAGTCACTTAGTACTGCTAGCTTTGTATTAGTACTGTTAGTAATAAAGAATGATTAGTACTGCATAATTGATAGCATGAGAAAATATTAGGAATAAGAATGCATGATCACTTAACGCGTTATGTAAACTCATTAGGGTTTCCATGGAGTATAAAAGGAACCTACGACACTATTAGATATACAAGTTTCATATACTACAATTTTTTCAAAATATTATAGTTAGTAATTTGTAACCTAACAGATTAATAGTAATCAAAGTTCTATTTTATTCATTGTTCTTCTTAGCAATATAAGTTAGTTTATGCATAGCTTATATTGTTCAAAGTCATTATTTCTCTTGTAGTTAGTTTGGATCTATCCAGATTGGCTACCACCCTTAACAGGCTAGAAAGATCTATTAAGTCTGGGATCTACAAACATGATTTTATTCATGAATATAATGAGAATCTAATGCTTAAGGCTGAGCTTGCCAAAACAAAATACATGGTTGAAAAGAAATTTTTTGATGAAGTTGGACTCAGATGTTCACGACTTGAAAATCATAATGTTAATCTTGAACTTAAATTACAACATCAAAAAGAGAGTTTTCTGAATATCAGATCTTTCAACAATCAAAATGCTCCTAAAATTCTAGAATTTTTCAAAATAAATGAATGGCAAGAAAAGCTAGATACAAAAGATGTCTCAATTGCTAATTTGAGGAAACATATTGAGAATTTAAAAGGCAAAAATGTGATGTCTAACCGAAGAATCACAAGGTTATTACTCCCGGAATGTTTAAGCTTGATTTAGAACCTTTAGCTCCTAAAGTATTGAAAAAACCGGAAGCACACAGTAAACTATATTAAGCACTCTCAGAACATGTCTGACACTCCTTGGGAAATTAGTCGAACATGCAGGCACTAAACCTTAAATAGTGAATTAGACTCAGCTATAAGTATGTTCAATGACTTAAGGAAGTGCTAGTTTATGTTCCAGCTAATGTCCCTAGTTTATCAAAACCTAGGAGAAATTGGTTGAAGTTACACAATCGAACAAAAAACAAGAAAGTTTAGTTTTGCCGAACCTGCTATCATCAAGCAACACACAAAAGCGAGGTAGATCCACAAAAAACCACAGATTCTATACAAACCCGTGTTGCCTTTCTATAGGAATGATGAGTTCCGACTAGTGCCTACATATCACAACCTTGTAGGCAATACCAAAAAAAAGATCTCGCAAACAACCAGTAGCAACATGAAGAATAAAGTAGAAGACCACTCTAGGAGCGTTAAATCTAATTCAAATAAAACGAATCATGTTAGTGAACCTGTATGTAATGCGAATGTTAAGCATACAATGTTAATGTGAATTTTGAGATTTAATTTGTATTAAATGTAATCAATGTTTGTGTGTGTGTACACGTTTAGTTAGTTAGCATAGTTAGATAGTTAGTAGATGTGTTATAGACATCTATGTATTAGTTAGTTTAGCCTCAAGGATCATTTGATCTTGGGGATATAATGAATAAAGAAAACCTTGAAGTAACTCTGATTTCTGTTTTATTATTCCGTTGTGCAAGTTTATTAATCATTGTTACTATATCCTAGATGAGTCTTAATAACGATCTAAGGGGTCATAAAGATCTCCACAATTGGTATCAGAGCCTCGTGGCTCTCGATATCTAGGATTGTTCAAGGTTTTTGTTGGTGTCGACTTTATGAAGAAAAGATGTGTCGAAGTTTTTGTTCTGGAAGGTTTTTGGTTTAAATGTTCCTAAAAGTTTCAAAGGCTCGTATTTTGGATTATTTGTTCGAATTGGTTACGAAGAAGGTTGTTTATGACCTATTTGAAGTTGAAGTGGAATTATTTGGGTTTGTGTTTTATCATACCTTTTAGGAGGAGGTAACTTGTTCGTGCTTATAACGTTGTGACGAAGACTTGACGAATCTAGCAAAGGTGTGTGATTTTTCTTATGGTGCTCAATGCTCACATTTGCTATCACTTTAGATATGTGTCTCATAGATGAGGATTTTGTCAAGAGATTGTGATCTACTTATATTTTGGTCTTGGTATGAGTTCGACGTCGCGTGGATAAACAAGATATAAGACACAAGTTTAGGTTGTTCTACTTGAGCATCAAGTTCGTTATACTTAATTTTCTTCATCAGTAATTATTACATAGAGCCTACAGAATTGAAGATTCAAGAAATGGTTAACATATGGGTTTCAGGGGAAGCTTAATGTTAAAATGTTTAACCATTTACATGCTACATCGAGGTGAAGGTTTTTGCTACTACTAGTCATTATTACTACTGCTAGTGTGAGTGTCTACTACTCAAGTTCATTTTTCTTATTGTGCTTAATGGTGGGTAATTTGAGGAGATAGAAGGCTTGGATTAGAAGTGTAATATTGGTTCGTGGTTGTGAAGATCGAAGTTGCATACTTTAGTCCCCGATTTGATGATGACAAAAAGGGGAAGAAGATTTGATGATTTGCAACTTGTAGATCCTTGGTAGCTTAAGGGGAAGTTTTCATTCGTATATTAACTTCAGGGGAAGTTCGTGCTTATTTGGTTTTGTCATTATCAACTAGGGGAAGATTGTTGGGAATTATATTTGAGTTGATAAGACAAAACACGAATGAAACAAGATGGAAACAAAAGGACCAAAGTCGTCATTGTGGGATTCTACAAGATGTAGAAGAAAATAAAGATTTGGTCAAAAAGAGATAAAGATGAAAAGATAAAGATTTGGTCAAACTCATTAATATCTTTTAAATAGTTTCCATGTAAAGCCTTGACCAAGATTTGGTCAAAAAGAGATAAAGATGAAGAGATAAAGATTTGGTCAAACTCATTAATATCTTTTAAATAGTTTCCATGTAAAGCCTTGACTCCTTATGCTATAAAAGGAGGTCTAGGCATATTGTTTTAGTATCCAGAAAAGTGTGTGTTCTCAATGAGAGTCGACTAAAACAAAACGTGTGTGTGTACACGTTTAGTTAGTTAGCATAGTTAGATAGTTAGTAGATGTGTTATAAACATCTATGTATTAGTTAGTTTAGCCTCAAGGATCATTTGATCTTGGGGATATAATGAATAAAGAAAACCTTGAAGTAACTCTGATTTCTGTTTTATTATTCCGCTGTGCAAGTTTATTAATCATTGTTACTATATCCTAGATGAGTCTTAATAACGATCTAAGGGGTCATAAAGATCTCCACAATTGGTATCAGAGCCTCGTGGCTCTCGATATCTAGGATTGTTCAAGGTTTTTGTTGGTGTCGACTTTATGAAGAAAAGATGTGTCGAAGTTTTTGTTCTGGAAGGTTTTTGGTTTAAATGTTCCTAAAAGTTTCAAAGGCTCGTATTTTGGATTATTTGTTCGAATTGGTTACGAAGAAGGTTGTTTATGACCTATTTGAAGTTGAAGTGGAATTATTTGGGTTTGTGTTTTATCATACCTTTTAGGAGGAGGTAACTTGTTCGTGCTTATAACGTTGTGACGAAGACTTGACGAATCTAGCAAAGGTGTGTGATTTTTCTTATGGTGCTCAATGCTCACATTTGCTATCACTTTAGATATGTGTCTCATAGATGAGGATTTTGTCAAGAGATTGTGATCTACTTATATTTTGGTCTTGGTATGAGTTCGACGTCGCGTGGATAAACAAGATATAAGACACAAGTTTAGGTTGTTCTACTTGAGCATCAAGTTCGTTATACTTAATTTTCTTCATCAGTAATTATTACATAGAGCCTACAGAATTGAAGATTCAAGAAATGGTTAACATATGGGTTTCAGGGGAAGCTTAATGTTAAAATGTTTAACCATTTACATGCTACATCGAGGTGAAGGTTTTTGCTACTACTAGTCATTATTACTACTGCTAGTGTGAGTGTCTACTACTCAAGTTCATTTTTCTTATTGTGCTTAATGGTGGGTAATTTGAGGAGATAGAAGGCTTGGATTAGAAGTGTAATATTGGTTCGTGGTTGTGAAGATCGAAGTTGCATACTTTAGTCCCCGATTTGATGATGACAAAAAGGGGAAGAAGATTTGATGATTTGCAACTTGTAGATCCTTGGTAGCTTAAGGGGAAGTTTTCATTCGTATATTAACTTCAGGGGAAGTTCGTGCTTATTTGGTTTTGTCATTATCAACTAGGGGAAGATTGTTGGGAATTATATTTGAGTTGATAAGACAAAACACGAATGAAACAAGATGGAAACAAAAGGACCAAAGTCGTCATTGTGGGATTCTACAAGATGTAGAAGAAAATAAAGATTTGGTCAAAAAGAGATAAAGATGAAGAGATAAAGATTTGGTCAAACTCATTAATATCTTTTAAATAGTTTCCATGTAAAGCCTTGACTCCTTATGCTATAAAAGGAGGTCTAGGCATATTGTTTTAGTATCCAGAAAAGTGTGTGTTCTCAATGAGAGTCGACTAAAACAAAACGTGTGTGTGTACACGTTTAGTTAGTTAGCATAGTTAGATAGTTAGTAGATGTGTTATAGACATCTATGTATTAGTTAGTTTAGCGTCAAGGATCATTTGATCTTGGAGATATAATGAATAAAGAAAACCTTGAAGTAACTCTGATTTCTGTTTTATTATTCCGCTGTGCAAGTTTATTAATCATTGTTACTATATCCTAGATGAGTCTTAATAACGATCTAAGAGGTCATAAAGATCTCCACACTTTGCTTGATAATATTATTGATTATCAAAAATTAATTGGTAAATTGATATATCTAACCACTACAAGACCTGATATTGCTTACACTGTGTCTTGCCTTAGTCAGTTTATACATAGTCCTCTTAAAAGTCACTTGAAAACTAATTTAAAAGTTGTTAGGTACTTAAAAGGTTGTCCAGGTAAGGGTGTTAATATTATTAGGACCTCTACTTCTGTTAATGTTTTAAAAGCATATACAAATGCTGATTGGGCAAGATGTACTGACACAAGAAGGTCTGTTATTGGATACTGTATTTTTATGAATGATTCTCTTGTTTCCTGGAAAAGTAAGAAACAAAATACTATATCTAAATCATCTACAGAAGCTGAGTATAGAGCTTTAGCTTATGTGACTTCTGAAGTCATTTGAGTTTTGAAAATTTTAAAAGATTTAGACTGCAGTAATCTACTGCCAATCAAAGTATTTTGTGATAACGATTCAGCAATTAAAATTGCTGCCAATCCTGTTTTCCATGAAAGAACTAATCAACTTGAAATTGACTTACATTTTGTAAGAGAAAAGATTCTTGCTGGGGTTATAAAAACTAAGAAAATAGATACTGCAAATCAAATTGCAGATATTCTAACCAAATGATTTGATACAAAACAACACAACTTGTTGTGTTGTAAGTTGGGCTTGATTAATATGTTCCAGAATAAGATTAAGGGAGGGTGATAAGAATAATCTTATTCTTTCTTATATCTGAGGGACTAATTCTGTCAATGTTGCATTGTAGTTTTGAGTTACTTTAGGCTCAAGGAGTTCAAGTCTTAAAGATGAAGGATCAAAGGTGTCAAGTGTGGATTCTAAGCTGGGTATATAAGCTCAAGATAGGGTTATGATTTCTCATAACCCTAATTACCTTCTCTCTTAAAAATTCGTTCCACTTCTCTCTCTAAATTTCAGTTAGATTTGATCTTGATTGATCTCTTTATACAACCCTGATTCTTATTTGTAATAGAACTATTATCAAGTTAGATAATAAGATTATAACAGATTAGCTGTGGTAATCTTTGTTTGGTTTGAATTCTTGTTGATTAAGATCAACTGGTGTATTTGAGTGATTGTTTGATTCCTGAATTGAGATTCAAGATCTTGTTTTTGATATTAATATAAATTTGTTCAATTGCGAATCACCATATATATTGAAGCTACGTACAAATTACAAAGTTTGTCTCGATTGATGTCTAAAAGTCGTTGCAAACAATATAACCTTTTCTTATTATGAGTGTGACAAATTCACTACTTGTTCGATTATGTACGATTTAGGTATACACAATTTAATGATCGACTTTCTAG
>BQNB010147065.1:0-13741 GCA_026074375.1 Tanacetum coccineum
TATATATATATATATATATAATCTTTTTATTTGATCTTTATCCTATATATATATATATATATATACAGAGTAAAGATCTAGTGAGAAGATTAATAAAAATGAGAAGAGTAAGAAGAGATTTAAACCATTAGATCAAAATATCAATGGCTAGAAATGAGGGATGGCAAATTTGTAAATAACATAAACTTTAATGGAAGGCATAAGGGTGAAATGGTAAATATTACTTATTTCCTTATTTCTAGCCAGTCATAATCATCTTCCAATCTGTATAGTATATGACGAAGATCAAATTTAATATTACACGAGGCTTGTCGACACCCGTGCGTTGCACCGGGCTTAGTCTGTGGGCAAAATTTAATTGTTACACTCTTGTTACAATTCTTATAGTTTCAACTTCTTATCAATTGTACTATGCAAGGGTTGTAAGCTACTTTCTTCATTTGAGCACTATATCACCTGATGCACACAATTTTTTTAAAACGCTTTAAGTTTGAACAAAGTAATTTGTTGAGGGCATTATTAGTACTATAACACTGTTTTAGAGAATAATCCTATTTTAACTTTAAATTTAGTCTTCTGAGCCAAACAGAATGCATTATCATATGAAAGACATCATATCTTTCAGCAGGTTGGTTCAAAACAAAATGCCTCCTTGCGATAAACAAAACAATTTTAGTCAACATTCAAAACTATTTGCATTACCTCACTATAACACTTTGCCTATATACGTCTCATGCTAGGAATGATATTGCGCTCTTTGGTGTCAAAACATATCATAGAACAAACGGTTGCATCGAGATTAGGAGAGAACGGGAGTCCTATGAGGCTATGAATTAGAAGTCTTGAAGTCACCGGGTTGTCAAGTCTTTCGAAAGATTAGGTTTCCATAATTTCACCAATGCTACACCATCATAAAACCACCATGAATATAAAGTCTGTGGCAAAAACTTATAAACATACAACACAGATTTAAGCTTGCCTTTGCTTCAGCAATATCTCATTCTATGCATCGATCAAAAAAATGTTGGCATTAGACTTTCTCATAGCTTGGCTTCTTGCAAGCATTTTTCTCCATTCAGGCAACATAGTTTTTGCCCTGTTTGAGATATATGGTTTTCATATCAGATAATGAGATTCATATATCAAAAGAGTAAATACGAAGAGCAACTACATACTAAACAAAGATACAGTGCTCTTTACTATGGCCTTCAAAAACTCAGGCACAAAATGGCAGAGCGCTCGCAAGGAAAAGAAAATGCGTTCTTGACCCGTTAGCGTACCTAACATGACAACAGTTAACGCCATATCAGTATCTATAGCTGTCAAAATAGGAAAGTATTTAACAGAAGAAATAGAAACAGGTATCTCGGGGCGATCATCGCTATTTCCCACACCCTCTTTTGTTGCAGTTAGTTGAAAACATGTAGAAATAGGGGACATTTCATGTGCCTTTACATTCGCATTATCCGAAACCGCCAATACATGTTTAACGCGTACATCAAGGCCTTAATTGGTCAAAGTTTGGTGTAAACTGCTTGTGTGGGCAATGTCTTCACCAAATTTATATTTACACCGTATCTGAGGAATAGGTAGTGGATCAGATGTAGGGGCTACTCTATCATCCAACTTTCTCTTGCCTTTCATAAATGACGACACATAACTGGTAACTGTAAAGGCCATAAAGTATTTGAGATGAAATAGAGACGTATTGACAGTACGATCATGAACTTACCTATAGCAAGAATGTCTACATTCGGCAACAAACCTGCACATACAAAAAGAACGGTGTATATAATAGCATACCAAAAACTATTAGTAAAAATGTGTCAAAGTCGGCATGTTATGCAAGAAACCACAACCAAAAACGAAAAATAAGCTTACATAGAATGTCATCATCGGGATCGATAGAACCACGGGGCATTTCATGTGTTCTTTGCGTTTGGGCTAGAAATCGTGTACCCCTCCCAAATGCAGCTGAAACTCAAAATTGGGCTCCTTCTAGAGTTCACACACACCAATATTCGTCAATGTGATGTTATTTTCGTTAGAAGACACAAAAATGGGCACAAACTCCTTAATTCAACCCGCCAATCATCTTGAATAATCTCTGATAGAAAAAAAAAACAAATTAAAAGCCTTAAATACCATTAAATTTTGACAATTTTTTAAGGGTGTTTGGCCATGTATTTATAAACTCATTATCTGGTCTATAAGCATTAATGTTGTTTACATGTCAACATGATAGCAGAGGTACTTTATTTTGAGTGTGCCACTACATACCAAAAATTGGCCATAAGCCATAGGCTCACGGTGATAAGCTGTTTTTAAGGCCAAAAAAAGATAAAAAGAAGCTAATCCAAACACTATAAAACTTGCAGATGCAATAATAAATTTTTAGTGCGTGGTGGTACTAAGTTTTACTTTGCAGTTTCTGCAAGCACTGAACCGCCAACTAAGGGAAAAAGGAACATTGACTGAAAAATCTTATGAGCTTACCATTAAGCAAGAAATATCACCGCATTGTTTTTTTATTAAGTACTCGTGACCTGGGCACACAAAATATATAAGTTACTATGCTTTGCAAAGACCAATAATATAAATTACTGAAAGTTTTCAATGGGAAAATCTAAAGCCATCCGGCGTTCATCCTACTTCCCTTTTACCAATTCATCCCGAGTAAGAAAATGTCAGTTTCTTTAAGTTCTTTTCGTTACCAATTAAGTATAAAAAATAACTTCATAAAGAAACTCAAAGATAAAGAAATTACAGTGAACAATAAACAATCACAACCTTGAGGTGTCATGACGCTTGTAGCACCATTCTAAAATGCGTCATGTTCATGAGTACCCATTGGCCCATTGCGGTTCGACTATACCTGCAGCTTCTAAGCGCGTTAATTTACAAAAGTCTCATTGAGATGGGAAACATTCATGATCTCAGGTGGCGTATTAGTTGATTGGTTGAGCTAAAAATCAATCTAACAATAAAAAAATGTATACATTATATTGCGATTCAATGCATGGTAATTTGTAGTGAAGCTGCATGTAACGTATGTCGGCGCAATCAATATAATGAAGTAATGAACCAAGTACAGAACCATATACATGGTAATCATGTAACGGAACCATATACAAACTACACTTTATACATTGCAATCAATATAATGAAGTATTGAACCAAGTGAGACTACAACAAAATTACATAGTTCAAGCTATTGTTTTATATAACATTAATATAACCATTTTAATTCGTTCAAGTATGAAGATAATCACTATCGAATCCGTAATCTAAACATCAAGAAAGTCGCAACAGGAAAATAACGTTTCTAATTTCTAGCATTTCTAATCTGGCCATTTGAAGACCATTATCAAAATTCAAAATTGATTTCAACCTACAAACAAATAGATTATGGAAACCAATCTGTTACACCAAACTTTTTCCCAAAAGGTGTTACCAAATGCAAGGCTATCATAAAACCATCAATTCAATAATAAGGAATAACAATAGTTTTCATTACCTGAAACATCGTTCATTCTTAATCATCATCCCATTAATATACTTACACCACCGTTAGCATTCAAGTATTCAACCATGATAATTGTGTAGTCAAATTTCTTCCAGCATCAAACCCAACACCATTGTCCATCTTTAATTCTAGTAATCTCAACTGGAAACAACAACTTCAATCAAATCACTAATTGCAAGCAAATTTTATTAAATAACGAAAAAAATCACATACTTACCTTCAATTTTTCTCAAATATGATAAAGTTTATAACTTTATCACAAAAACCTCAATAAAGATTCAAACCCAAAACAGCAAAACAGTAACGAAATTGTTCACCGATAACAAAAGCTGTGCTCAGATATCGCCCAGTAGTCGCATTGACATCCCAAATCCTGCACACCATCACAATCATGAACCCAATAACACCAATTTCCAGTTCATCCAAGTACATTTGAGATTTGGGATCTGCTTTCGCTGCCGACATAGTCTGCCTCGTTTGGGTTCTACAGTGTTGAAAGAGAAGATGAAGAGTGTATAAAGGGTAACCTGGGCACATGTCCTTTATAAACAAATAACATTAAAGGTACTGTAACTACTCTGGAAATGAAGAGGCGATGATGTATAGTACATTAAAGAATTGCAACACGTGGGGGAATATGCAGAGTCGTTCATTATGTCCATTAAAGCAACTGTAACTCCTAAATCCTGTATAAAGAGGCGAGTATGAGAATTCAGGTCAAGTGGAGAGTCGTTGATCTTTATGAGCCTTAATGACTTTGAGTCTTAAATACTGATAAAGAGACAAAAGTTAATGTCGAATCATAAATCCTTCATCATGAAGACACCACATTGAATACTCAAAAACTCACTCTTTTATAATACAAGGATATTTTTGTAACCGCAACTTAATATTAAATTCATAATCATGATTATCAATTCATCAAAAATTACTGTAATATCCATTTAATCATTATCTCGCTAATAGAAAAAAAATAAACAGTCATGCTAAAACTGTCGAATGCCGTCGTCATGATCTCACTAATACAAAAAAAATAAACAATCATATCGAATGTCGCCGTCATAGACGGGCGGATTCTTTGCTAGTCTTATATGTAACAAAAGAAAATAACTTTTGTTGTAATCGTGCGTTTCTTATAACATGATTAGGTTGACCCTAAGGAAGTTTTTAATTACTAATTGCTAATTGTCACGTAAGTTTTTGACTGGAGCACTTTCAACAAAATAATCATCGAGTGTCGTTGTAATTCAAAATTTGCATATTCAAAAAAAAGGATTGCTTCTATTGACAACTCCCTCAGCACTTTGATAAATGTATAATTTTTTAGGAGAATTTTTAAGCTAGTAGGTATTTGATACTTTTAGTTTGTCTATTAATGCTACTTTATAAAGCATTTAACTCATTCTATTTTTAGAAGTTTTAAAATTTTAAGTCAAAAAAATTACCTTTTTAAGAAAGTTCATGCATACAGCCAACATTAAAAGCCTTTAAAAAATGGTCATTTAAAGCCTCCTAACTGAAAATTAAAGTGTCTTCATGAACTTCATTTCGTAACAACTTATTTTGTAACAGTCCATTTAAATGCATTCATGTGGTCCATTTGTAACGGTCCAGTAAACATAATTTAAGTGTAAACTACAAACTCAAATACTCATTGAGTATAAAAACCTAACACACTAACGAAATTCATTACACCATTTTCATCTCTCTATTTTATCTCTCTTAAAAACACAAACACCTTTCTCTCTCTTTCTTCAAACCATCAAATTTCGCCGTCTCACATATCAGATTTTGCCGCCACTACCGTTTAGTTCTGCCGCCACATTTGTCAACATCATGTGCCGTCAGCCGCTACCGCCGCCATTGTCTCTGTCGTCTGTCAAGCTAATGATCATGACTTTGGTGGACTAGGTGGTTTCAGTGAGCTAGGTGATTTTGGTGTGTGTTTTGATGATTTTGAGCGGTTTTAGCATATCCATATGAATATTCCCATGTTCGGTGTACTTTTTGTTAGATTTATATAAATATTTTGAGCAGCTTGATCTATTTTTTATGGTGAAGCATGGATGCCATATGTAAAGTTGACAATTTATACAAAATAAACATGATTTGTTAGTCATGTTGATTTATATTTTACAATTTGAGAATTTAATTATTTAGTACATAAATGTTATGCACTTTGAATTTTATAATTCTTTTATAGATCTATAGATTTTACTTTGTAGATCTAATTTTTTGACAGTTGTTGTTAGAAAAACGTTTAATCGAATAACATTTGTTTGTCGCAAAATATAGTCACAGGGTACCCGTCGCCGTTGCAATGACGGGTACCCGTGTGATTATATTTTAAAAATCTTAAAATTTTTAGAGGGCCAAAACATTTCTTGTTTGAGAAAGATATAAATTCATTAATTAATGTTCATCATAAATATTTTAAAATTCACATCAGATTTAATGTATACGTTTTTTCACTAGCATGTGTTAATAATAGCTAATTTAAAAGAGTTTGTAATTCCTGGTCAAAAGGAGTTATGAGCATTAGTCGGACAATTAATCTTATAATCTTCTCCATAAATTCATAGTAGTTACATGACTATAATCATGGTCTATAAGTTAATGTTGAAGGTCAAGGTGGTTGCAAATATTTAATGTTGAAACCGCTTATTTAATAGTACGTATCTCTACTGCTTTATATAAAAAAAGTTGATTTGTGAATTATATATATACATGATTGACATTGATAATTCATTTTAAAATTTTAATCTAAAAATTTTTAACTTCAATGGGTTCTAACATTATAGCTTACATCATTCGATAAGTCAAATCTCCATCAATCGTTAAGGTAAAAATATTTTTTTTTGTAAACAATTAGGTTCTTAATTATTTTAGTCGATTATTATATTGTTAACGAGTTATCTTTTTCAATGTCTATTACATTTCATTTGAATTGACGTTTATCTTTAATTTATGTCTTTAACTACTTATGTTACTCTCTTTAATTTGAACCTTATGTTATTTTGATGTGAAATAGTTGCATCTGTATGGTTAAATTTGTCATTATTTTGTAAAGTTGTGTTAAAAAAACATATAAATGAACAACGTTTGCTCGCCACTATATTTAATTACCGGGTATCCGCCGTCGCATTGCGCGGATACCCGACTAATTTGTCCAAATGTACATCGTAAGTTAGGTTTTTCTTATATGATGATACTTAACTTACTTCATAATTGATATGAGTGATTTTGGGACCATCAATTTTTAGCAAGTTCGTGTATATTTTTCTTGTCACAACTAACATGCAATCATCTGATACATAATTATATTTAATATTGTTGAATACTTATACTATATCTATTGGCTATTTTAGACCTGTTCATCACATAAAATAAGCCGCTGGATGAGGCAAATAAGATCGGACTGACCAAGGCCTCGCTCAGCTCTAGCTAGTACGTTAAGAGGATACTTATTACTCCGCATGTGTTTCTATCACATGTAATATTTAAATGACAAAAATGAACATATATTGTTATGAAAACATGATGTGTTTTACATTTTGTTACCAAAGAGTGTGCAAATAAAGGTATAAAATTGCAAACTCAAGAATGAGACGAAAATAGATTAAACAAGTGGAGTAAATGATAATATTAAGTATTCCTCCATTTCGGTAATGCTAATCATTAAACCATCTAAAGATAATGATACTCCACCTTATAGTTTAATTTTCATATATAAAATAGTTTTGTAATATTTTAATCAGAAATAAGTAATAAGTTATTCCTTTTAAATAAGAACCGTTGAATATATACTAATACAAGGGCCTCACGATGTCCCACCGATCCTATTTTCTTGTAGTGAGGGAATTGTTTGAATAAACAATTCTTTTCATATTATTGATTTGCCGAAAAGTTGAGTTTTAAGATTTATTTACTCATCCAATAAGATTCAGTTACTTAATCTTTTTAGGTCCTTAAATTTGTGATGGTCTTGAATAGTCTTCTCGTTTGAAGAAGAGACAAGTTAGCAACTTAGCATCATGAAAATATTTTACTTAGTTTTCGATAAGTAAATTTGGCTGTATATATTGATGTGAAGAAATTGGTCATCTTTAATATTAGGGACTTCTTAAAAGTTAAAGGTTATTCGTCAAGTGGCTCGCTAACCAAATTAATGTGCGTTATGGTTTACGAGCTAGGTAGGTGGTTTTCATTCAAGATTGTTTCATGTTGTTCTAGCTCGGTAATTATTCTTTTAGATTCATTTTTTTGTTGATGCTATAATGAGTCTTAGAATCAAGCTCAACAATTAAGGCTTTTCAAGATAAGTTTTTGATATTTAAGGTTCTATTTTGTTTTTACCAGAAATCTGGTCCTAAATGTTTGTTTTCCCATATCTGGTTATTGTTGTTTACTAGCTACCAAATTAGGCCGTTAAAACACATGTATATTTCCTGACATGAATTCGGAAAAAAGGTACTCCCTCCGTCCCAAAATTATTGTCCCCCGACAAAAAACACACAGTTTAAGAAAAGTGCATTTATTACTGCTTTCTCTTTCTTACTTTTTGGCAGAATGACAGTTTTACCCTTAGCTAATTAATTAAAGTCTTCTTTAATGTTTGTAATAATAATTTCAAACAAGGGTAATATAGTAAACTTGATTAAATTTCCCTATCTATTTTTAGTAGTGGACAATTAAATTGGGACATCCCAAAAAAGAAACGTGGACAATAAAAATGGGACGGAGGGAGTATTCCGCAATTATCCTTACCAAAAACATTAATATAACATAATACCCATTTTTGTTTGAGGAGGTGTATGAGATATGAAATGAGGTCGGCAAGTAACGATACCAAACACAACATATGCATGTTCATTTATATTTTGTTTATATCATGACTATAGTATCAAATGATTTAAGTCAGTGTCCACTTGCTCATCGTGTTAACAAAAGTCATGATTTACTACTTCGACCAACACCTTAGCAAGTATCCTATATGATTTTCACTTTAAATATTATATTTTCACAAATATTTAAAATTAGCATGCAAATTATGCTTGTATCAAACTTTAAGTATGGTGACTATTGTCCTTACATTCCCCCGTACTTTGGTTAATTGGATTTGACGGTTTTTGCCTTCTATCCTCTTTCTTTATCTTTTAATTATACGAGGATGCTAGACACGTGCGATGCAACGGCTTGTGTTAAATTTTTTTTCTATGGGTTGCTTGCATAATGATTTTTGTTAGAAGGTGAGCGTTAGTCTGATTGTGTAACTTTGGGAATTGGCTGTGTAATGTTTAGATGCGTTGTTGAACATGCAAACCCGTGCGATGCACACAGCTTGCTGCAAGCTATACACCCTGAACCCATGATAATAAACTAAATTATATATTCTGATGAGAATTTTGTTGTGTTATAAAATTTGCTACAATATACACATACACCAATCACAACCCATCGAATCCACACGTACTTAGCAGTCACCTCCATATTATTAATTAAGCAGACAATCAAAACATCAGTTCTCTCCAAGTAGACTTTGTTTATGTGGTGAGTGGTTAAATTCATCCATGTATTGGAAATAAGTAATAATCATATGATATTAGTAGCTTTTTTGATAACATTTTCGAGTAGTAACCTTGTGAGAAGCACAAATATCAATATACTTTTGAATTGACAATAATGCTCCAATGTATTGTAACTTCAAAAGGTCCCCATTTTAACAGTTAGAATCAAATAACACATAACCTATTTCAACCCATACCAATAACTATGCAAAATGACCCATACCAATAACTACCCGCAGTTTCAATGAGCAATCCCTAACAATGCCTATGAGCGGCTTAAAAGCGCTCAAAAAAGGTCTCTATGTAGTTTAGATAAGCACTCTAAAAATCTCATGTAAGTCATTCTAATTAGAACTCCATAACAGCCAACATAAGTATTTCAAATTAAACTTCAAATGACCTATATAGGTAGTTTAATGAGCACTCCAAAAGAACCATATTAGTTGTTTAAATAAGCAATCCAAATAGCCTAAGTCCACATCAAGCTTTTTAACATATCTAAAAACTATTTTCAATCCGTATGAAATATCCTGATTATACAACATATTTTAAAGATTTAAAGGGCTTGAGTGACGAATCAAAAGACTTACGTAAAAACTGTATTGTAAACAGCCATCCGATCATCAATTTGTTTTTGTTACAGGTCAAAGGCCTTATGGCAGAAGCACACTGCCACAACAGCTATGGTGGCACCAAGGAGATTAAAGCAGGCCTGTAATATCAAAGCACATAAAAAATAAAAATATGAAACTAAAAGGGTATGGGTTGATTACATTTTTGTGTAATCGTCATTATTTTCATGCAAGCTGCTGCTAGCTTGCTGCGTGCTAGCTTGCTGCAAGCTGCTGCTAGCAAGCTTGCTGCAAGCTTAGATATACCAAGTATCATGCCCATTATACCCATTCTGACCCATTTTCAATAAGATTTTTATGATGCTAAAAACTGAACCACATCAAGTTAGTTAACACTTAAAACCAATCTACATACCATGGATATACACAAACACTGAACTTGTCAAGGACTTGAGGTGTGTTTTTATATGGTTTCGACTTTTGAGGTTGAGAAATTGGAGTGAAAGGTTTAGAGACTGTTTGGTGCAAAGGCATGAGGTTTATTGCATAATGATAGAATGATTTAGAAACTTACGCATTGCCGCTGTTGCCGCTGCTCTTGCTTCTGCAGCAACCTTAATTCTTGATTCTGATAGCATGATAGCAGCATACCTGCATACTTGTGTATCCCATAAACTCAGTCTTTGTTTTGCATATTGCCAAGACGTGAAATCCCCTTGCGGTCTGTGAGTTTCTTCACAGGATGGGCCATCTTGCTGGAAAACAAAGGCATCTTTTCATAGGTAAATGAAAAAAGATATAATAAAAAAAAAAAGGTATATGGTATCGTATAATAAAAAATCAGAGTCGCTTCCATTCTTCTCAGAACCACGTCTCTTACTTTTCAGTGGCTTAACTGAGAAGTTGCATCGTCCAGCTTCTTCACGTTCAGTGACGAACTTGCTCTTGCAATTAAAGGCCCTCTTCCGGTATGCCCCTGTTTTTCACAGCCTCGCCACTTTCTTCATTAAGTAAATATATGACTTTCATTCAAATTGCTACAGAAGGTCCAACATTTCTAGTATCCATTTCCACGGTATGTAATGCTTAAAATTTAGCCAGCTCGCAAAGATTCCGAGAATAAGTGCTATGTGATTATGTATTTCTCTTTATGTTGCTCAATAAGTAAAGAAAATTAAAATATAGAAATAATAATACTTTGTTATGAGCAACATCGGCAAATAATATAAACTCAGTCTCCCGTAGAACTTGCAACCTGATATCAGCAACAATAATGGCTCCACATACTATCAGCTTATCATGGTGATCAACAACTTTCGGTGCACCAATTTCCTCACAGGTTTTTTGTCATTCTTTCCAACTCCTCAACAAATTTTTGTACAGTGTTGTTATTTTAGATTAGAGGCTTTGTTTCTGTTAGAAGGTAAGATTTACAGTATCATGCTTAAGAGAAGTTATTTTCATTTTCTAATAAGCAATTTAACCTTATTTTGAATCATCACGGCCACCTATAATCATAAAAACGATTTTTAATGTAAGGGTGTATTCTGGTCAAAGAATACTATGACAACATTCAGAGCACATTAGTACAACACCACATATATTTCTTCATTTCCACGCATATTATTTACAGAAAAGAGATGTGCTTAAGTAACTTACCCCAACCAACCATCTTGTGTTCATCCTTTTCAAGCTTTTTCTTTTTTCTCTTGTCGACTTGTTTTGCTATGAATTTTTCCCCTGCAGACAACTCAAGTTAATAAATAATACATCTCTTTCAATTCCTATAATTTCCCTTAACCATGGCCTTTCAAAATAAGTGGAGATAGACAGAATCATTCATCAAAACCAAGAAAAGGTACAGCTCCATTTTTTGCATATATTATCTATTCGGTTTGAAAGCTACCTTTTCCGAGTTCTGTACGATATCTGTAACTTAACGTAATACTATCTAATTCTCCCCTATCTAATACATAAATTAAAAGTTTTAAAGTGATAATATACCTATGGTGCTGCATGATGGCGGTGGGGATGCGACAACAGTGGTGCAGTGACAGGCAAATTATCCGAGCAATAATCCAAACATGAAACTGATTATTGATAAATCTTCAAAACCAACAAAACATCAAATCAAAAAGCGGTTCAACATTGATTTAAACCGTTACTCACATAATAAAATCATCTTAATTACATAAAACCCCAAACTTCGTTTGTTTTTTCATACCAAACCACGGTTATTAAGCATAATTATGATTATTTAAGAAGAAACTCATTTGAAGAATTAGAGCCTGAAGACTTACATAAACTTTGAAGCCTTGTTTTGCAATAATTTTTGAAATCGAGTGGTGCAGTGACAGGAAAATTGTCCGAGCAATAATCCAAACCTGAAACTGATTATTGATAGATCTTCAAAACCAACAAAACATCAAATCAAAAAGCGGTTCAACATTGATTTAAACCGCTACTCACAAAATAAAATCATCTTAATTACAGAAAACCCCAAACTTCGTTTGTTTTTTCATACCAAAACCACACCTATAATTATGCATAATTATGCTTTATTTAGAAGAAACTCATATGAATAAAATGTAGAGCCAGAAGACTTACATAAACTTTGAAGCCTTGTTTTGCAATAATTTTTGAAATCGAACTCATCGATTCTCCATTGCGGTGGCTAAACTTTTTTGATGAATATATGCGTGTGAGTGTGTGAGAGAGAGGGGGGATAAAGAGAGAGAGGCATGGAAGAGATAATGGGGTTGAGGCGATGGATGGTTAGGAAAGATGGAGATGTTTCAATTATTGTTAACTTGTGGAGATGGGGGGGGGGTTGTGGAATGCTAACAGTCGAATGAATGAAGAAGGAAGTCGATTTTGAGTTGAGAGCATTTAAAGATACAACCCCATTAAATTAAGGGGTTGAATCTTTTAGTATAATAGATACATCTGGTTATGGAATTAATTTTGTAGTTGGGAGTTGGGTAGTTATCGTTATTTAGATTTGTTTGACACATATCAATCTTTTTTTTTACATCGTAGAATTTTGTAAGAAAACGCGACAATGGTCACGTTTTTTAAACAGGATGAACTGTCTCTTAAAACTTAAGTGAGTCGTTCCGTAAGAGAATTGTCTTGCATACATTTTAAGCAGGACAACACTCTCCCGAAACTCAACAGGATTGTCTCTTACATACATTTCGGATTATGTCGATAATATGCGAAAATATAGAAAGTTCTCCCATCTAATAACTTTATTCTTCTAATTGTCAAAGAGTATTTTCAAAAGTTCTAATAACATAAACAAGATGAATATTATATTCCCTCCGTCCTATTTTTATTGTCCATGTTTCTTTTTTGGGATGTCCTAATTTAATTGTCCACTACTAAAAATAGATAGGAAAATTTAATCAAGTTTACTATATTACCCTTGTTTGAAATTATTATTACAAACTTTAAAGAAGACTTTAATTAATTAACTAACGATAAAACTGTCATTTTGTCAAAAAGTATGAAAGAGAAAACAGTAATAAATGCATTTTTTCTTAAACTGTGTGTTTTTTGTCGGGGGACAATAATTTTGGGACGGAGGGAGTAATTAAACTAGTGACTAGTCATACTTGAGCGACCCAATTCATACTAAAGGGGTGTTTATTTAAGTTTATACATGTGCTTTTAAACTTATTTGATTTCGGCTTATATATCATAAGCTTTAATTTTCTGGCTTATTTTGAGGCGTGCGGGTTTATATAAGTTGATTATTATATGATAAACTTATAGAAGCCCATAATTTTCAAAATAAGACATAAAATTAAGGCTTATGAAATATAAGCCGAGATCAAATAAGCTCATAAGCCCACATGTAAACTTAAACAAACACCACACAAAATCCGGATAAAATCAGCAAGATATAAACATTTCGTATATCATCATACATTTTGAAGAAGAGTAAGTAAAACAAGTAACTATGGCATCCACATACATCCATGCGTACACGAAAGTGGTAGTATCTCACAGAGAAATTGTTGTTGAAGATAAAAGACAAACAAGTCGAAATGTTGCATTTCATGGATATCTGC
>BQNB010147068.1:0-15269 GCA_026074375.1 Tanacetum coccineum
ATCCTATTTGATCCTTTTCTCTTTTTCCTTTTCTTTTTCGTTCTCGTTCTTGCTGTTGAGCGTTCTTTCTTATCTCAGCGGAGAATTCATGCCCTTTTCTTATAATTTGTTCTTCATTCTCTAAAAAACTATCCCAATTTATATCATCTGTTTGATCCTTCTTTTCAGCACTCGTTTGTGTTGGAACAAATAGTTGTTCATTTTGTAAGTAGTATTCGCCAAATGTTGGGTCATCAAATGGATCGATTTCTTCATTTATTTTTTAATTTGTTGCCTTTTTATTTGCCTTCCGTTCTTCTTTAATGTAATCAGCTTCTTTGGAAGTCCCCGTTTCTTGTTCATCTTTTTTTTCATTACATTAAGCTCTCATTAGCTCATCTTCTGATTGAGAAACACCTTTTTCATCATTTTCTTCATCGTTGTATTGCAAGTATAACTCTTTTCATTATCATCTCCAACTTGTGAATTATCATCGTCGTTGTAACATTTCATATTTTCAGGTCATTTACGATGTCATATATTTCACTAATTATTTTTTTTCTCGTACGCGTTCGCTTTTAATTTTAATAGTTAGGTTAAATCGCGTAAGTTAAAAAATTATCGTTTAGCGTAATCGGACACCAAACGAATTAAAGTTTTCGTCAAGCAAGCAATATATTATTTTTATGAAAGTAATAATTAACTTTTTATATTTTATTTTTATTGGTTGCGTAAGACGTTTACGTTTCGCAATTAAATACGTTTAAGCATACCCAGAAATCACTTATACACATTTTTAAAACCCTAGATATTTATTAGATATTTATCTAAAATATCTTTTAGATATTTCCTTAACCTTACCCTAGTTAACCCTCCTATATATACCCTAACTAGACTACAAAATCATAACTTACATTTCTTTACAAATTTCATCACAAAATCTCTCCCATCCTCCCTCTCTTGGCTACGGCAACACCCCAAACACAACCAAATCCATATCAAATTTTATATAGCACATTTACATACATACCTACATCATATCTAAGATGTCCTAAGAAGATTTGAAGGCTTGGTTAATCCTTTACAAGTGTTCTAAGCAAGAAAATGCAAAGTTAGGGTTTAGGAAATCAAGATCTTGCAAGCTTCGGTTTACAATCTAAACAAGGGTTTAGATTCAATCTAAACAAGGGTTTAGATTGTGTTGGGTATCATATTTCATCACTCTAAGGTTATCTAAAACTCTTTATGTCTTTACAGCATTCATCATTTTATGCATATATATGTCTATGTAGTTAATCACCATCTAGGAACTTATTTACTTGTAAATTTTATAATTCTTGGATAATCTTTGGATTAATCATATACTAAGGACCCTAGGAGTATAAGACATAAGATATTAAGGGTTCTAATGAATTTGTAACAAAGTGGTAAAGCTAAAAAAGTCCTAAAAACAAGTTTTAAACACATTTTGAGAAAAATATCTAAAGGGGCTGTTTGGAGTTCGAAATTTACATATATATTTTATGATTTTATAAAATACTACATGTCACAAGGATCGTGGGGTCATAAGGAACTCGAAAAACCGATTAATAACGAAGAAGATACGCTAGTTACGAGTTTACGATAGTTAATACTCTTATAAAACTATTTTTATAAAAGTTACTATTGATGGCAGAAACTTATACTTTGAAAACATCAATAATATGATAAAACTTTCAATTACAAACACGTGCTCGAAAGAATCGCTAAAAACGGAGCTATAACGAATAAGATACGACATTTACGGGTTTTACGACTTTTAAACTTATATAAACAAATACGATTTAAATAAAGCTCACGTCTGATGTGAACAGTAAAAGTTACTGTTCACCAGAGGGTCAAAATATGGAAAATGTCAAATTATGATAACTCGTCCTAATATGAAAAGATGGACATAAGAAACGCGAGAATCGGGCTTAAAACGCGAAAGTTACGCCAGTTTTGCTAAAACGGTAATTTTATGAAAACATATGTCCGTCTTTTGGATATAAATCTTTTGTTTAAAGAACGTATGTAGTATGTCTATGACTTTTCTTTTCAAAACATATGGGACCTAATGTATGAACTCTGATTTTGTTATAATGCATCGAATGATCTTGTTTAAAACGTCCATTTAAGGTCGTTTCCTATATCTTGATTGTTGTACTTTGACGTAGCACCCCAAGGTTACCATTCCGCTGCATATCAGATTTTGGGGGTGTTACAGATTGGTATCAAGCAAGGTTTATAGGGAATGGGTCATTTTCAAAACCTAGTCTATAACCACAAATTTTAAAGATTTTCCTTACTTTCATTTTCAAAATACAGAATCCTTCATCGCTGATCCGATATCCGCGCGCGCATTCCCTGATCCTTACTTGCTCTTTTGGTTATCATTAGTATTATATAGTTTATATATATTACTTGGTTTAAATTCGATCCCTTATGTCAATCTCTATGTAATTACTATTCATTCGATCGGTCAATTATAAAATATTGACCATTCCGATTAATTCAATGATTATTATAAAATTCTTAATTTCCTCGGTAGTATCATATACCTCGACTCAATGTACTCTTATAAATTCTTAACGAATTTTGTACTTGTATTGATTAAACAGAATCATGCCTCCTAAAAGACGGTTGATAAAGGTATCCGTTATTAAGCAGGGTTGGTGGAAAAGCGTTTGCTAAAGCTGATCAAAGAAATACGAAAAAGTCTAGGGTTAACCTAGATAGTGCTGAAGTTCAGAGGAAAACAAGAAATGGCTGGAAAAACTTGAATGTGCAGGGCTGTTCGCACAAGACTTTTCAAATGTAAAGCCTCATTCCTTATAAGGGAACAAGAGGGTGTTGTTGGATGAAGGCGTTTATAGATGAAATGGAGTCAAGTGTTTTTGAAAATTGGCAAGTGTCCAAGAGACAAGGTTATGTTTGCTAGCTAAGTACTATTCGAGGTCGTGCGTTAACATGGTGGAATGGGAACGTGCATACTCTAGGGCTCGTCAATGCTAACCATATTCCATGGACTGAATTCAAGACGATGATAACTACGGAATACTGCCCAGCCGTTGAAATCCAAAAGATGGAGCAAGAGCTCGGACCTGACTCAGAAAGGAGATGACATCAGGTAATACAACAATCGTTTCCATGAGCTGGCTTTGATGTGTCCTGAATTGGTGCCCACTGAAAGGAAGAAGATTGGGAAGTATGTTCGTGGGTTTCCTGAAAGAATCAAAGGAAACATCACTTCTTCAAAGCCTGCAACTTTGCACGATGCCATCAACATGGCCCGTGAACTGGTCGAGCAATCAGTTCAGGGTAGGGCTACTAGAATTGGGGAAAGCAATAAGAGAAAATGGGAAGACCATCAAAGAAACACCAACAACAATAACCTCAACAATAACAACCATAACAACAACCACAACAACAACAACCGCAACCGAAACAACAACTATCATCAACAACAAAACAGGAGGCAGGAAACTGCAAGGGCCTATGCTGCAGCCCCAGCTGAGGGTAGAGTTTATGCTGGAACCCTACCAAAATGCAATCAGTGCAACTTACATCATCATGGACCATGTCCTCCGAGGTGCCGAAAATGTCAAAGAATTGGTCACATGGAGAAAGATTGTAGAGCTATACTTCCAGGTGCAGGAACTATCCCTCTGCAGGATATGACCTGTTTTGGTTGTGGGGAAAAAGGACATTTCAGGGACAGGTGTCCAAAAGGAAGGAACCAGCAAAATGTGGGAGCTCGTGCGAGAGCTTACGCGGTGGTTGAAAATCCGCAGCAGAATCCGAACGTGGTCGCGGGTACGTTTCTTCTTAATGATCACTACGCTTGTATTCTCTTTGATTCTGGTGCTGAAAAGAGTTTTGTATCTTCTGCGTTTACACCTTTCATTGATATTGCCCCAATCGCTTTAAACACTAGTTATGAAATAGAGTTAGCAGATGGAAAGGTGGTTAGTACCAACACTGTTTTACGAGGATGTACCTTAACCTTATATCACCATATTTTCAAAATTAACCTACTCCCGGCCCGACTAGGAAGTTTTGATATTATCATTGGCATGGATTGGTTGTCATACTACCGAGCTGTTATAGATTGTTACGAAAAGATTGTCTGTATTCCTCTTCCGAATGGCGAGATTCTTGAAGTCCAAGGCGAGAGGCCGAAAAAGGATTTTGGATCACTTGCGTGTATTAAGGCTGATGAAAAAAAGCTTGATGACATCCGGGTTATCCGAGATTTCTCTGAGGTATTTCCAGATGATCTGTCAGGTTTACCTCTTATGCGTGAGATGGAATTCCGCATCGATCTGATTCTAGACGGGTCACCAATTGTTAAATCACCATACCGATTAGCTCCGTCAGAGATGCTAGAATTGTCGAACCAGCTAAAAGAGCTGCAAGAGAAGGGCTTTATTCGACCTAGTCATTCGCCATGGGGAGCACCTGTGCTTTTTGTCAAGAAGAAAGACGGCGCGATGAGAATGTGTATTGACTACAGAGAATTAAACAAGTTAACTATAAAGAACCGCTATCCTCTCCCCAGAATTGATGAATTGTTCGATCAATTACAAGATGCATGTTGTTTCTCCAAGATAGATCTTCGCTCAGGATATCATCAGTTGAGAGTCCAAGAGGAAGATATACCGAAGACTGCGTTTAGAACCCGATATGGGCACTTTGAGTTCACAGTCATGCCATTTGGGATGACAAACGCACCAGCAATATTCATGGACTTAATGAACCGCGTCTGCAAACCGTATTTGGACAAATTTGTAATTGTGTTCATTGACGACATCTTAATCTACTCAAAGTCAGAAGAAGAACATGAAGTTCACCTGAAGACGATTTTAGACTTACTCAAGAAAGAGAAGTTATATGCCAAATTTTCAAAGTGCGAGTTTTGGTTGAAAGAAGTTCAGTTCCTAGGTCATGTGGTCAACCATGACGGTATCCACGTAGATCCTAGCAAGGTTGAATCGGTCAAGAACTGGAAGACTCCTGAATCGTCAACTGAAATCCGTTCATTTTTAGGATTGGTGGGTTACTACCAGAGATTTATTGAGAATTTCTCCAAGATCGCAAAGCCCCTTACCCTGTTGACTCAAAAGAAAAAGACATATGTGTGGGGCGACAAACAAGATGAAGCTTTCTGGATTATGAAGGAGAAGCTATGCAATGCTCCAGTGTTAGCACTTCCCGATGGACCAGACGACTTTGTGGTCTATTGTGATGCATCAAAATAGGGTTTTGGGTGTGTGCTAATGCAGAAGGGCAAAGTAATAGCATATGCGTCAAGACAGTTGAAGACGCATGAGAAAAATTATACCACCCATGACCTGGAATTGGGTGCAGTGGTGTTCGCCCTTAAAATCTAGAGACATTATCTTTATGGGACAAAAATTGTTATCTACACTGACCACAAGAGTCTCTAGTATATATTTGACCAGAAAGATTTGAATATGCGCCAAAGGCGGTGGATCGAGCTGCTCAGTGACTACGAATGTGAGATCAAATACCACTCGGGCAAGGCAAACATGGTGGCAGACGCCTTAAGTAGAAAGAAAGGATCAAGCCAAGGCTTAAGACTAAGATTTTGGAAGCACAGGGCGAAGCTTCCAAGGATCTCAAAGCTCCAGCTGAATGGCTAAGAGGATTAGAAAAACACTTTGAACGACGAGATGATGGTGGAATTTACTTCTTTGATCGTATCTGGATTCCATCAGTTGGTGGTGTAAGGAAACTGATCATGGATGAAGCTCATACTTCTAGATATTCAATACATCCGGGTGCTAATAAGTTGAATCATGAAACTGAGATACAAGACATAGTATTGGTGCCTGGTCTGAAGATTGACATTCGCTTGAGTACGTTAGCAATGTCTTACGTGCTCTAGAATATAAAGCCGAACATCAAAAACCCTCAGGATTACTTCAGCAACCAGAAATCCCTGAGTGGAAATAGGAGAAGATAACAATGGACTTAGTCACAAAGTTGCCTAGAAGCAGCAGTGGGTATGATGCGATTTGGGTCATTGTGGATAGATTGACCAAGTCGGCTCACTTCTTACCCATTCGTGAAGATTACAAAATGGAGAAGCTGGCAAGGATTTATATCAACGAAATCGTAGCAAGACATGGTGTGCCAGTGTCAATCATTTCAGACCGTGATGGTCGATTCGCATCACACTTATGGCAAGCTCTTCAGAAAGCGTTGGGTACAAAACTACATATGAGTACAGCTTACCACCCTAAGACAGACGGTCAGAGTGAGCGTACTATTCAGACGCTGGAGGATATGCTCCGAGCTTGTGTTATGGATTTTGGTGGCAGTTAGGATACTCATCTTCCATTGGTTAAGTTTTCTTATAATAATAGTTACCACACGAGCGTTAAATACGCACCATTCGAGGCTCTGTCCGGGCGAAAGTGTAGATCCCCCGTGATATAGACTGAAGTGGGAGAAAGTCAGCTTAATGGACCAGAACTTGTGCAAGAAACGACATAAAAGATTTTTCAGATTAAGGAAAGGCAGAAAACAACAAGGAGTCGCCAGAAAAGCTATGCTGATAAGAGACGTAAGCCACTTGAATTCAAGGTTGGAGACCGAGTGTTACTAAAGGTATCTCTATGAAAGGGAGTGGTACGATTTGGTAAGAAAGGAAAGCTGGCACCACGATATGTGGGACCGTTTGAAATAGTAGAGTGTGTTGGACCGGTAGCTTATCGACTGAAGTTACCCCAGGAACTAAGCTGTGTTCACGACACGTTTCATGTGTCTAACCTCAAGAAATGTTTGGCTGAGCCAGATGTTCAGGTGCCTTGGGATGAGATCGAGATTGATGAAAATCTGCGATTTGTCGAAGAGCCTATTGAGATCGTAGAACGAGATGTGAAAAAGCTAAAGCGAAGAAGAATCCCCTTAGTCAATGTTCGTTGGAACTCTCGGCAAGGAGCTGAGTATACCTGGGAACATGAAGACCAATTCCGGAAGAAATATCTGCATCTCTTCTCTGAAACCGTACCTCCTTCAGGTGTTGCAACCTGAGCCTTGAGGACAAGGCTCTTCTAACCAGAGGAGACTGTAATATTCTCTATTTTCAGGTCATTTACGACGTCATATATTTCACTAATTAGGCATACCCAGAAGCACCAAAACTTTTCTACGCTTCAACAAATACCCACTTTTATACCCAATACATAAAAATTACAAAAATATCTTACCTATACATATACATATCCGGTTATAGATGGAGAAAACACAAAGATATATCAAACTTTGAAAAACACATTCCTTAAGACCATGAAATGTTTTCTACTTTTACCAACAAAGACCAAAGACTTCCTTGTTTTGCTCTAGATGTTTATTTGACTAGTCCATGGTATATAATGCCTAGCTAACATAGAAAACACATACATAGCAACTTCCATAGGGTGAAAACACAAAAATCTCTCCCCATCCTCTTTGGCCACGACAAACATCAAACAACATACAAATCCTTACAAAATTTTATTTAACACATTTACATATATTCCTACAACATATCTAAGATGTCCTTAGGTGTTTAGAAGGGTTGGTTTAAGACTTTCAAGGGTTAAAGCAAGAAAAAGGAAGTTAGGGTTATCTTGGTTAATTAGTTGCAAGCTTGAGTTAAAAATCTAAACAAGGTTTTAATATATTTCCATCATCATACTAAGGTTATCCCTCCCCTAGAACCCAAATTATTCTTTATCATTTTATGTATGTATATGTTCTATGTAGTAAAAATCCAACCACTTAGGATATGTTTAACTTGTAAAAGTGGATTTTTCTTGTAAACATGATTTTATGAACTTGTACACATGTTATATGGATGGTATATTGAGGTTATAAAAGGGTTGTAAGACTTGTACACTCTTGGTTATGTGTAAAAATGATTATGTATAAACTAGTGATTAAAGTGTACTTAAGAAAGTTATGGTTTATAAGTATTATAATGGACTTGTTAACTTGGACATTTGGATAAATGAGGACATAATGGACTTTATTATATGTAAGACATATAATATATATATAGTATAAAAGACTTATGGTAAAATACAAAGTTGAAAGTTATAGAAACAAAGTTTACATATGGAATCAAGAAAGACATCCTAACTTTCTGTTTTAATTCGACATACAACCTGTCCATATTATGTTTTTATAAGATAATACGTCTCATGACGATTCCAAAAAGCTAAGAAACTCGAAAAACGGATTAATAACGAAAAAGATACGCTAATTACGAGTTATACGTTAATTAAACGGGTTTATAAAATAACTTTTATAAAAATTATACAAAACAGAAAGTTTGATGTTTTTAACAGATTATACACATTTCTAGGATTCCAAAATGATAAGAATCATAATTTTTTGATTAAAAACGAAGAAGTTACGGATTACGCGAGTTTACGACAATAAATACTTTTATAAAACTATTTTTATAAAAGTTACTATTCATGACAGAAACTTTTATTTTTGTAAACCTCATAAATCAATAGAACTTTCAACTACGAGAACGTGCTCGAAAGAATCGTTAAAAACGGAGCTATAACGAAGAAAATACGACATTTACGGGTTTTACGATAACAAAAACTATATAAATACATTTAGGGTCTGGTGTGAACAGTAAAAGTTACTGTTCACCAGCAGGTCCAAATTATGAAAATATCAAATATTGATAACTCGTCTTAATACGAAAACGTGGACATAAGAAACGCAAGAAACGGACTTGAAACGCGAAAGTTACGCCAGTTTTACTAAAACGGTAATTATAAACGTTTTTACCTATTAAACACAATTTTACCAAAACAATTAGATGGTGATGTTGCTATGTAGAATTGTATATGGTAGATGTTAATCATCATGCTTAGTACTTATACGACCTTAAATTAAATAGGTTGCATCTGACGATTTGCGTGACGCATTATTTGTGATATACTTGATATTCGCTCACTCAAGGTGAGTTCATAGCCCCACGTTTTACATGATTTGTTTTACAAGTTTTTGGGGTGAGAAACATGCAATGTTTTATAATTAGACACAAGTGGTTAAGTTTTATGTTATGATTAGGTGTTGCCTAAGTAGCGATAACCCTAGTTGAGCCCATTATCATGAACTGTCAGTTACTGGATTGTGAGCGCGAATGTTATAAATAGATCTATTGGGATTGACATCCCCGTTCGGGTGATTAGCTATCACTGGGCAAACTAACGTATACCATGTCGAACATAGGATGTTTCGGGTTAGAACATATTTATGTCGAGCTTCAGTGTCATGAGCTTAGGGCAACGTAATTAGATTTATATGATGTCTGCATCTGTTGCATTATGATACACTTGGGAAATCTTGTGGTCCTAGAATATACAATTTGTCAAACCTATGAATTCATCAACATTATTGTTGACGTTTTAAAGCAATGTTTTTCAAGGGATTAGTAAGCACGAGGTGCAAGGGATACATTGGTGGTTTTTATTTGGATATCATGCATTAAAGATTTTGTCGCATTACATTTTGTATAACTGTTATGGGCTAGAAATCTTTATATTTTGAGCAAGTGGACAAGTGAAGCTTTGGCTTATGTAACAAATACTTTGTTAATTCCAATGTATCAGTTTTAAACGACTTTTTGGTCGTTCTATATACATCTTGTGTTATTGATCTATGAAGTAACACGCCCCGGACCCTTATTCCGCTGCAACCCAATTTGGGGGTGTTACATTAACACACAGAAATATAACCAAAACAATAAGCTCCAATATATTAATACGAACACTCTTTGACAGTGTTAGAGTTTACAACCTTGAAGCTATGAAAAACTCTAAAAGACTGATATGAAAGACTGATATCAAGATCTATGCCTTAGGGTTCCTTTTATACACCAAAGAAACCCTAATGGGCTTACAAAACGCGTATAATGATAATGCATATCTATTCCTAATTTAACTCATGCATATCATAATAGCAGTACTAACTATATAAGACTAACAGTACTAAGTATTAACTAACAGTACTAACTATACTGGCAGTACTAACAATGTACTAACAGCACTAACTATTATAGCTAGCAGTACTAATAACTTAGACTATTTTTTTAAACTTCTACAGCAGCACAATCTTGAACCAGCAGTATTAACTTCCCAAACTAACAGTAGTAACTTCAGAAGCCTTCAATTCCCAACAACAACATATGGTAGCAACACAGACAACTCGAAATAAGACTAAAAACAGCTTATTGTGGCAATAGAACTCAAAATAAGACTAAAAACAGCATACGGTGGCAAAAAAACAGCCCGAAAAATAGCATATTGAAGCGACATAGGCTTATTATTGCAGCAAAACAGCTCAAAATATAACATAAAAATAACTTATAGTGAGCAACAATATCAGCTTGAAATAAGCATATATAACAGTTTGATTATAGGAGTACATTTGTCTAATCAGAAAAGCTGAAAAATGCACTCATATTGGCAATGGGTCTGAAAAGCAAAAAAGGAAAAGAGAAGCATATAATAAAGAAAGAAAGTGTTGGGGTGGATTTGAAGAGGAGAAAGTTTTTATGTGCCTTTTTTCTTGCTTGGAGGCTTGCCCAATTAATACCTCTTTTTGACTTTTACTTCTTTTTATTCTGATTACATAGTATAACTTCACATTAAAAAAAATCCAGAATTTTGTATTAGTCTTTCTATAAACAAATGATTAATAATCACAACATATTATTAAGTTGTAACTTTGAAAAGTCAATGGTAGTTGCAAATATTTCTATAAACAAATGTTATATTTCTTTTCATAAGTTTAAGGTTAAAGTTTCTGCATAATCCCAAGAAATTAAAAAGAGTCTAAAATAATGGCACCGATGAGGCGGCGACCCACTTTAGCATATATATAGATGGCTGAACTTACCCTGACGCATACGGTGTTTGCGGTCGTGTTTCACACGCAAAATTTGTAGCAGCTCCGTCTGCCCCTTACACCGAGAATAAGTGCATTCATGTTTGTGCTTCACTAATTACTTAACGGCTGTTGGAAGTAGAGTATTTACCAGACTCTGTCTACAATAAAAGAAACAAACAAAACATATAAATCGTGACCTTAAAACAACAACAATCAATTTTTATCTATGGGGCTAAATACAATGCAAGAGAATAAAAGTTGCATACCACATATTTCATTTTCTATCTTCAGCAACGGAGCATTTGCATTCTCGATGGCGATAAACCTGTAAAATACAACTGGTTAACTGCAAATGTGAGGAGTCTATTAAGACCTCTTAGATCATTAATAAGACTCAGATTGTTTAGATCTAATATCTAGGATAAACAATAACAATGATAACAATTATGCAGCGGAATATAATGAAGACAATTGTTATTGAACAAGGTTTTTCATTCAAATGTTTCCTCTTTCCCCAAACACAATCTTAGGGCTACACCAACTAACAATTCATAACAATGGAGTACAAAACATACACCATCCTTTTACTATTCGACTCAGCATTCAGACGACACTCTGCATATCCTAAAACCTATTCTATGATCACTTTATACTAGGGAGAGATCATGACTGTACAAAGAAGAAAATCAATATGAATAAGGAAACTAATTAACTAAGTTAAATATCTTTCATACTTTAACTTGTAATCTTGACCAAATCTTCATAATTCACCACCAAGCTTGTAGAATTCGTGATAGCTAAGAATTTTGACCTTATGTTTCCATCTTTTTATTTATTTTGTCTCATCAAATCAAGAATCCCAACAATCTTTCCCTATTTGATGATAAGCCAACGCTGAATGTAGGTCACTAATTTGAAAATGATTGTTTAATGATTCAATTAGTGTTAACTAGTAATCTAAGTGATCTAGTAGTTATCGTGTTTTTTCGAAATTTGTTTTCGAAAAACACAAACAACATTTCCTTGATTTATTCAAGTGAAGTGTTGGATTACCAAGGTTACTTATGATGTCACAATATTGATAAGGGGAGATTGTTGGAATTGAAGTTAGTAGTTGACTCTCATGCTTAGACCGCACTCCACACATGACTTCACTATCGAATATTCAGGCGTAACAAGATTATGATTATGTTTGATGGTCATCAAATGCAATCAGGGGGAAGAGAAGTGTTCAAGCTGGATATTTCGATAGAGTGCAACATTTAGGGGGAAGAAATGTGAAGTATGTGTATACGAATGGTTGTTTATTTGGGGGGAAGCAATTGGGGGGAAGAACATCAACAACATCTCTACCTTTTAGAAACAAGAACACCGTCGTAATTCATACCTTCATTTCTCATACTCAAAGTTCAAAGATACACTTCCGCAACTCTGATAAATCAAAGAACTTCCTCAAATCGTCAAGTTGTTGATCAAGACAAAAGTTCTACATGAGGAAGATTGTAAGCTGTAAAGAAAGTATGAGTATGTTGGTTAGAAGCTTTAAAAGACAAATCAAGATGGATTCGCGGTAAAGAATGATGACATGAAAAGATCTCAAAGGCAAAGGAAAAAGAAAATGAAAAGATAAAGATCAAGATCACAAGAGCATGATTGGAACAAGACCACTATTACACAACAAGACTCAAGACAAACAAGCGTTAAAGTTCAAAGATCAAAGTCACAAGAGAGATGATCATCCTTTAGGGGGAGATTGTTACGAATAAGGAAATGATGATCATTAATGCAATCAAAGAGAGATCTCAATGATCGTCCCTTGGGGGAAGATTGTTAGGATTGATAAAAGTGACGATCTTATTGAGATAAATGTCTTGTAATAAATAGTGAATTAATATTGTGTAATAGGGTAAGTAAAAGGCTTGTGACTAAAATAAAGTCACAAGACTTGGCTAAATAGAAAAAGTCTAAAAGTCAAAGGGGCTAAATGGTAAAAGTCTAAAAGTCAAGGGCTTTATGCTCATTATTGTAAATGGGTATAAATACCCCTCCACCACCTCATTTGTGAGGTGTGTCTTGTATGTGTATTCAAGTTTCATTTCATTATCCTCCTCCCTCTTTCTCTCTCTACTTTCTCTCTCTAAACTTATCACTATATTGCTTATTGATCCTGAATTCAAGACCTAACAAGTGGTATCAGAGCTGCACAGGCGATTTAGTGGTGTTTTGGAGAGCTTATTCAGATTGCTTATTCTGACAGCTTATTTCAGCAGCTTATTTCGAGCTTATTTTGGTCTTATTTTCAGTCCAGATTTCTGCTGTGTTATTCTGTCTATTTTCGTGTGCTTTTACTGATTTTCTGCTTATTTTCGTGAGCTTATTTGAGTCAAAACTGCTTATTTTCAGTCAAAAAGTCAAACAGCTTATTTTTACTTATTTTGCTAATCACGGTTCTATCGAGATTGAATGCTTACGGTTTTATCGTAAGTATCGTGGCAAAATTAGTATAAATTTTGCTTAATTTGATTTTTAGCAGTGTGCAAGTCAAATTCAGTAAAAGTTGTTATAAATTTTCAAATTCAGTTGGTCAAAGTTTGTTGACTGGTCAAACTCGGAATTATAAGTGACTTGATATTGTTAACTGTTTTTTTTTCGAGTTTTGTCAAATAAGTGTTTTTAGTCAAAATCAATAAAAGATCGAGTTGATCTCAGATTTATCTTGTGTGTTCTCTAATAAGAATCAAAGATCTTTCAGATCTTTAACACATAAGAAATTATCATCATAGATCTATCAATCTCAGATCATAAATCAAACTCGGAATCCATTTTTAAACCAAACTCAGTATTATTTTTGTCACGATTCTCAAACTCAGAAAATCAAACAGATCTAAACTCGAGCAGATCCAAACTCTTTCAGATCTCAGTTATTTTCATCATAGATCATACATCAAAGATCAAAGAACAAAACTTTCTCAAAGTTCAAAACTCGGAACCGTATCATCTTTGCTAACGGTACTTGGAATCTAATACTCGGTGTCCAAAATAAGATCAGTTGATCTCAACACATTTTGTGACTCTTATCAAGAAGAAAATAGACCTTCAAAGATCTTTATCACACAAGTGTCATCATAGATCAACCAAACTCGGTATGAAAACTCGAAAGAAAAACCAAAATCGTAAGTGTTCTTGTATCTTTTTGTTTCAATCTATAACACGAACATCAAGTAAACAAAAACGAAACTCGGTCATAAAAATAGTTCTCAGTTTGGTTTTCTTTCACATCTTTAAAAGAGGATGTCAGGAATCAAAGTCTTAAACAAAAGAAAGCCTATATCATCATTGATATATTTTTTTGGAAGGCTAAGCTTCTTTAATTTTTCAAATCACAAAATGATAAGACAATACAAGGGTGCTTCACATCTTTTCTTTGTGTCAATTCATAAAGAAAAACTCCAAAATTCAAACACAAAACCTATACCTTTAAGATCTTAAAGCCAATATTTTGTTTATTCTTGTCTTCGTGTGGTACTGAATCGATCAAAAGAGACTTTTTCTGATATGTCATGGTTTGACAAAAAGAACACAAAAAGTGTTGTTGCTTGTGTAAGATTTCATTCATGGTTGTCGAGTGGTTCTTTTGTGGTTTATGTAGTATGAAACTAAAAAGAGCTGTGTGTTTTTAATTTGTGATTGAAAGTGTTGTGTATGAGAGATTCATATCTGTTTGAGAGGAGAAATAAATAGGCAGTTGGTATTATTTTTGTGGGGAGATATATTTTAGATCTATATAAGAGTGGCGTAGAGACAAGCTTGAATTCTAGGGAAACATTTTTGTGTGTGTGAGTACATGTGTCGTTATATGCATTTAGGGTTAGGGTTGTGTTAAGTGGGCCAAGTCTTTGTGTTTACATCTTTGTTGGGCCTTCATTTGTATCTACCGAAAATAAGTAGGGTCAATTATATTCGTTTTTGAACTAGGTAAATGACTCGCCGAAACTCACTCCTTAAAATCTATCTATATAAATATAAATAAACACAAGGATCAAGATTCCGCGAGACCAAGTAAACCGGAAGCAGTATAGAGAAACTCCGGGTCGTTATGTCCCAACGAGGCTAGAGATGGAAAATCGAAAGACGATTGATGATTTATGTTTGAATGTCACAAGGAATGATTGGGCACAGAAACTGATAAAAATAAGCAAAAGCACATAAAAATAGCAAAGAAAATAAGCTGGGATAAGAATCAAAACTAGAAAAGGCAACAACGCTTAAAACTTTTACACTAAAGCACAAATAAGCTCAAATAAACTTAAAACAAATCAAAATAGGCTAAACTAACTCTGAATAAC
>BQNB010147069.1:3154-16488 GCA_026074375.1 Tanacetum coccineum
AATAATTTTAGTTCAAATTTATACTTAAATTTTCTTTAAAGAAATTTTCTCTATATCATGGTAATATAAAGTGTTAAAAAAATTAAAAAATGAGGTAACAATAATAATAAAAACTGTGGGCAGATAAAAGTTTATTGCATCTTGCCGGCTCACAACCGATGTTGCAGTCTTCTAAATAAGGCACATAGTAATTATCCGAGACTGATAAAAGTTTGTTGCATCTTGCCGGCTCATAACCGATGTTGCAGCCTTCTAAAAGGTCGAGGATTTCGTTAGTTTAAAGGATGTGTAATGTATGAGATTTAATAAATATAGGGAAAATCTCTTTTTCTTAAATTAAAATATGCTTTTGAACTAAGACTATTTCATTTTAAGTAGTGATTTTATGTATATACGGGAAATCCAAGGGTTTTGAAACCGAAGGTTCGTGAGTCCCGATACTAGTCTCTATGAGGTGTCAAAAGCCTAGTCACTTAGCCGCAAGGTTGGGATGTGCCGAGATGAAAGTCGCTACATGGGATGATCTCGCCTTCAAATTCATTACTTTTTGGTAGAACGTGAAGCGTAGAAATTTTGCAAAACGTTTGATCTATGGTTGAAATTTGAAATAAGCACATTCACCTAAGATATAATAATTGTCGGGAGCAAAAAGTTTCACAAGGTAAAAGTATGAGTAGTGTTAACATCTTAACTTATATTTAACGGTGATTTCGTTTTTAAGCTTGGTTTGGGATAGGTGAAAAATCATGGACGATGAATTTATCCTTTTGGGCATTTTAGGATTAAAGTGCTTCTTATTCCGTGACCCTTAAAGTTATGAAAATAACGAAAGTCCATACATTCTAGTTAGTTGCTTAAAAAGAAAAGTAATGAGAAAAAGAAAAAATACAAAAATATGTGTAGTAATAAGTATAAATATTTAAAAATGGTCAAAACGAGGCTTTTCAAGACTATTGATTCTTTAATTCCCCATGATGAACACTTAGCTACTTTTCGAGGTAATTAGTCGAGGGGGATTGAGATTCTTGGTTTTCTAAAGTGTTTACTTATGGCATTGCGTGAGGACACAACAATAGTTTAGTATGGGAGATTTTGGTATGTGCTTAATTACACATACTTTTTATTTAAAAAACGTGCCTAAAATGACCAAAATATACCAAAAATACATTGTATTTGTGTGTTTTGTGATTTATGATTGTGCAGGTAACGGATATTCACTAAAGGACAAAAATCAAGCCAAAACGGACAAAACCGAGCACGGGAATAGAAAGAGCGTGAAAAGTCAAAAAGTCAAAGTCAACCAAGTCAAAGTCAAAAGTCAAAGACGAAGCCGATTTCGAATAAATATTAAATGGGCCAACCCGTACCCATTTAATAGGCCGTGTCAGCCCATTAAGCCTTCATTTATAAAACCTAAAAGTTTAAAGTCCAAAAAAACCTTTATAACTTTACCTGGCCCAAACCAAATGTCCATTAACCTTTGCACCATTAGTCCTTAAGGTTTGCATCGTTAGTCTGAGGACTTAACACTGCTGGTCCTGAGACCTAACCTTGTATCCTTAAACATAACTCTGTTAACCCTTTACCCCTTTTTCCTTTTACACAATTAGTCCTTAGGGACTAACAAAGTTAGGCTGTACAATACTTAAACCTTTTCACCTATAGTCCCTTTTCCCTTAACCCCGTTACCAAAACAAACAAACAGTACCCTAAAACCTTTTCCTGCCAAACTTCCCACACTATTCATCATCCCCTTCACGTGACCCCCTGCACCACGACAAACCCATCACTCTCTCAAAACCCCACTTAACCCCACCCTAGAAAATGATAAAGGAGGTGCCACCTTGGCAATCCCATGAAATATCATTGGTGGATGGGACTTAGATACTTAATCAAAGGCTGTGATTCAAGGGCTTGGTGAACAAGAAAGATGGAGGGCCAAGATGAGAGCTTTTGAAGCATCTCTCAAAACAAACACAAGACAAGAAGCTCGAGCTTCATTAGAAGTCTATATATAGGACTAAAAGTCAACAATAGTTTTTTATCTAGTGTAATATAGTTTAGGAGTAGTGTAGTTTTATTATTAGTTGTATTTACTGCTTACTTTTACTTTAAATTGTACTTTACTTTTCAAAGCCTTGTAATCTTTTAAGTTTTAATGAAATTTCAGTTTTAATGTTTTACATTTACCTTGTTTTACTCTTATGCTTTTTATGTTAAAAACCGTTTCCAAGTTAAATTTTTATAAGCTCTTTAAGTTCTTATAAGTCACTAAGTTCTGTTTCATACACTCAAAGTTTTATGGTTATAAGCTTTATGGATGATAAGCCAAATTTAGAAGGGCTTATGGGTTTACTAGCTTATCTCTGATAAGCTAGAGCTAGTAGAATAAGCTCTTTTGATTATTTTTGTCCTTGTTTAAGCAAAGGACTAAGGTACACTTTCATTTTCATTTTTAGCTTATTTATTGTTCATTTGCTTATTTATGCTTATTATCTGCTTATTATTGCTTAATGTTGCTTATTTGTGTTCATTCTGCCTTAGTTTAGCTTAATATACTTAGTTTATAACCTGGTTTCAAAAATCTAAGGTTAACTCAGTTTTATATAAGCTTAAAATGGATTTTAAGTTTCGTGTTTGGCTAGAATGTTTGGTGCTTATTTTTCCTAGTATTTGCTTATTTGTCCCTGTGATTATCATTGCTCTTAATCTATTTCATCAAAATTAAGTCTTAAATAAATCTTTCTTAGCCTAAAACTGGTTTTCTAAAATCTAAAGGGGTGTTTGGCATTAGGTTAAAAATGGGTCAACAGAGGCTAAAAGTTATTTTTGGCCTTTAAGTCAGTTTTAACCAGTTTAATTTTAGTCCATAAGTTAGTTTAAATTAGTTTTTAAAGTTTAAAATTCTAGTTTAAGGTTAATTGTAACCATGATTTGAATCTGTGGCCATGTTGCTTTTTAATCTAGCTTATTTGGCTTGATTTTGATTTAGTACTTGTAAGTTCCATTTTCATGCTTGTTTTGAGTCCTTATGCTATATGAATGAGCTGTTCTTTGTTTGCATTTGCCATTTTGATTTTAAGTCCAAACCTGTCATAGCTTTCAGTCTTCTTTTCAAAGTTTTAAAAATCCTGATTTCAATATCCATTTTAGATAAGTTTAAGCTTGTTTTAGGGTCTAAATTTGATTGCATAAGCTCATTGGATGGTAAGCTTGATCTGTGTTAACTTTTTGAGCTTTTACAATAGCTTTTACCAGCTTAAAATAGGGCTGCAATAAGCCTTTTTGTCTTAGAAAACCAAAAACTCAGCATATACTGAGTTAGATAGCCATTTTCATAAGCCTTTTTCATAGCTTAATTATGTTTCAAACTGCTTATTCTTTGCTGATTTAGATAGCTTGTTGTATAAGCTTTTCAGTGCTATAAGTCTCTAAGCCATAAGGATCCATTTTCTAGCTTAAAAATAAGCCAGAAAGTGCCCTTATTGGTTGTTGTAGTACTTTTTGGCCAATTTTGGTTATTTGCTTTTCTGAGCTTATTGGCTTATTGGCTTTGCATTATTTATGTTTAGTCCTGCTTATTAGGTTAGTTTTAAGGTATTGTTAGCTTATTAGTTTAGGTTAGAGCTTATTCAAGCTTATGAGCTTTTTCAATTTAGAATTCTAAGTTAAAAGCCTTTTAAGAGATTCTATCATTTTAAGCTTAGTTTAGCTCTTTTTATTTGCTTATTTTTGTTCTATAATGCTTATTAGGTATAGCTTATTGTTTGTTGTTAGCTTATTTGCTTTTTCGTCAGCTTATTAAGTCTAAAAAAGCCAACAGTTTAGCTCTTTAAGTCTTGGTGTAAAAAGCCAAGCCTGTCACTTTTAGGAGCTTATTTCTAACTTATTTTAGGTTTTTATAAAAAGTCATTTCACAAAAAGTCCTTATTTTTAGCTAATCTAAAAAGCTGTTTTAAAAATTTTGCAAAATAAAAATACTTGGGAAATTGGGAAGTCATGAGTGAGCAAGGCTCGAACACGTGACCTCTCACAACCATCTAACCAAGCATTCAACACCACACACCACTACCACACCTGCCCTTGGTTCCTATTCCGTTATAGCTTGCAAAACTATAATTAAATTACACCATTTTTAGCCATAAAGCTAAATCACCCATTTTAGCTATTAACAGCTTAATTTAATAAAGCTATTGACCCCGTCTATTGTTTTTAGGTTTTAGCATAGTGCAAAGATACTTTTCATAAGAAATTTTAGAATTTTTCCAAATTAGTTTAAGTATTTTTTGTATTAATTTTTTGATATAAATCTATTTTAATTCATATAAATAATATAAAAATCAAAAATATAATATTCTTTTTTTAAAATTTTCCTTATATCAATTAAGGATTTATAAAAATTGAAATTATCATTTGTAAGGTTAAAATTTTAGAATTTGGGGTATTTTAAAGAACGTTTTAGAGCCCGTTAACGTATTTTGTGTTTTAGATAGCCTTAATTGCTTTGTTTTTAGGTTTGCTTTACTTGTCTTGCATATAATTTGTAGAAAAATCGGAAACCAATCAAATTTGTGATATACAAGCATTGTTCCACAAACGTGTACCCTGATTTTCAAATTCGCAACCTCGTCGGAAAACGACCCGTGAAGGTTTTTTGGGATTTTAGCTTTGGGTAAAAGTAATTACCTATTAAAAAGCTTACGGAATCATATTATATGATGATTTTGGGACTACTTATTATATATTCAAATAATTATAATTTGTAAATTATATTATACTGTTATATATAATAATATATACTATAAATGATAGTAGTAAAGAAATCCTAACAAGTCAATTTTTGTCCCGATGGCTGAATGGAGGTTGTGAACCGATTATTGTGTATGTTTTTGAAAGATAGCGTTTGAAGACCCTATCCTCTAGAATTTTATCACTTTCATTTGTGAATATATATTTTTTTTTTATCAAGTAATCAAAAATTTCAATTTTTTTTTGAAAAACCAATAAAACAAATCGTGTTGTTAATCGTTATAATCGGCTCACCTTTGAATTACAAACTATAACGGGGGTATAAGGAGGGATTGATCTAAGGAACATCGCCCAAAAGGAAGAACGCTTTTAAATTGCTTCGGCGTGCTAATTCCTTCCGCTTTCTTGTGCGTAATTTAAAGAGCTACCGTGGACTTTTAACTTTCGGTTGCCAAAAATATATTTTTTTCTTTCTTATGTATTTTGCTATAAATAATCGTCTCTATCCTCTTATTCGTTTAATTCTTATCTTCTTTACCCTCTTATCCGTTTAATTCTTCGACATGTCTTCGTATAACCAACGTGAGTGTGTGGGGTGTGGACAACCATGTGATGGCTTTTATTGTTATCTATGTACGTGCCAGCTGTGTGGTGTTAATCTTATAAATGGAATTTGTTTGAATTGCACTTATGGAGATGGAAAGCCAGTCACTTGTTGCGGGTGTGAAGGCCCGTTAAACGGTGGATTTTGTTCATTTTGCGCTTCGAGAGCTGGAAATTCATTCGCTTATGATCCAAATCCGAATTCTTTCGATGATTCTCAAAATCTTTCCGACTACCCTCCACAACCCCAGTACCAGACGTATTCTTGTGAGTTTTGCGGGAACGATGCTCGTTATGGTCACTATTGTACACCGCAAGTTCCGATTATCTCTAATCCAGAACCATGCTACAATCAAAACTATGATGAGTTCCCACAAACTTTACCAAGTTTTCAACAACAAATTCTTTGTTGTGAAAATTGCGGGGGTCCTCATGCGACTTTTGAATGTCAACCGATGAATCAAAATTTTCACGATTCCAATTCTTCTGGTTTTGACCAATTTCAACCCCTGCAATTTTCCGTCATTCATCAACCTCCTCAAGAAATGGGAATGGAAGCTTTGCAAGCCCGAGAAGACCTAATGAAATCGATACAAAACTTTTTAAAGAAGTTTAATCGTATTTCTTTTAGGGAAACACCGAAGGTTTTAATGCAAGCTTGGGAAAAATTTTTTGAAGTTAAGCATGCTCAATCCGAGGAGGTACAAGAATTGCTTAACAAACTTCTTCAAAATTTGCAAAGTATAAACGAGGAGTTGGCAGAATATATTAATACTCCAAGTTGGAATTGCCTAACCTCAATCTTATGATGAGTGACGACGATGAAAAACTCTTTTGCAACAACAAAGAATATCTCATGACATGTACTACCGCAATCACACACCGATCACCAAAAAACGGAGTCCTCTTCTCATGTGGACAAACATCACTGCACAACTCCAGAAACGGAATCGGACGAATTCATAAAGTCTAGTGTTGAGAACCTTGTCCAAAACCCAAGAGAGTCCGAGGATGAATGTGAGTGTGATGTCCCCGATTGCGATGATTCTCAAATGACAAATTTCTCAACATTTTCCAATCCTCTCTTCGACGATTCTACCTCTAGTGATGATGAGTCAAGTCATGAGGAGGTTATTCACGAAATGAGTTTTAAAACTTATTCGAACCCTCTTTTTGATCTTGACAAGGAAATCATTTCTAGTGAGTTTAATTCGATTCATAATGAAGACCTCGATTCTACTCCGAAAAATGATCGTTTTGATACCGAGTCTTAATGCTTCCTTGAATCATACCCAATTCGTATTAATACTTTTGATGGACTTCCTCTCCTAATATTGTATTATCTCCCTCAAGATACAGCCGGTGAACTCATAACAATTCCTCCAAGAATTGTTAATAGAGAGCACGAGGAATATATTAGTCTTATGGAGATGTTGCTATACGATAATTCATCTCCCCGTTCGCCGGAAGATTTTCATGCTAATCCAAATACGATCATCGATCTCCTCCTTTCCACCCATTCCTATGCCCCGAAGAATAGTAACTCTCTTAGGGGAAGAGATCGATATATTATCCCAGTCCGATGAGACTCAATACCACCGGGTATTTAGGAGTGTATAATTATAACGACTCGAAGTAACGATATATCTACTACATCCCTCCAGTTCAAATGATTTCATGTTGATTACCTTGAATCGGAGATTCAACCATTGATGTGGGGAAGTCATCCTGTTGATGAGCCTAAATATTTTGCCCACCCATACCACCCATCATATGGATTTCGAACTTTCAATCCTTCTCATAATGATCTCGCTGCTATTGATTTCTTGATATAATTCTGTCCCTGTCCGTGATATAGAAACAAGATTTACGATCCGGGGATATGCATTGAATTCGAATCCAATAGATTTCTTGCTACTCTTTCCCCCGTGATTGATACTTTACTTCCATTTTCATCCGAAAATAAAGACAAAGTTTTCAATCACGGTGTTCTTGCTTCAAAGAAGAAATCTCCTCCTTCTTCATAACATCGAGGCTTTAAAGCTTCCAAGCTTTTTCATCATAAAAGCCCGAAGTTGATTCATGGAGAGAACAATCCTAATTTGGGTGTTCATCATCTCCATTTCTATCCTCCCTTGACCTGCTCAAGTATGGGGGATCGAGTCAGGCTCAAGACTCGGTTAACAAAAATAAGCGCTTCGTGGATGGCAACCCATGCTTATCCTTCTCGTTTTATTAATGAATAAGTGTGTTGTGAGGAGGCTCGCCTCTACCTTTCTCGTGTTTTGTGGTTTTTGTTGTATGTGACAGGATTGCCAGATTATAGACCCTCTAACTGTGCCTCGTGGTTTTGTCCTTCGTTCACTAGAGCTTCAACATCCTCAGCTTCATTATGGGAATCCAATATCCAATCTTATTGACTAACGTTTATCTTTGAGTGCACAAAAGCGAGTTTAATAAACGGCTTTAGATTTACGTAAGAGACCCTTCCTAAAACATTGAGGACAATGTTCAACTCTAGTATAAGGGGGATCTATCGATTTCATTGTGCTTGCAGTCGTTGTTTTCACATAATCCCGTTTTTACCATCAAAATACCAAAAAAATGAAAAAATTTAAAAATTTCAAAAAAAATAATAATAATAAAATAAGTGTTTTATCACAATGTTGACTTTCCTGCTGGGTAGAATAAGAATAAATTTTGACTCGATCGAGCGTGTTGAGCTCTAGCTTGTTTCTTAACTTTAGACTAAGCATTCGCGAATCTTTTTATTAAAGATTTTAAATTTGCGAAGAACGAAAAATGATAGAGTTAATTAAGAGTTAGATGCTAAATATTGATTATTTGGAAATCTTACAAGCTCATAAGTGTAATTTGTGGCTTTTTCTCCCATAAGCTCCTAACCGGACTAATAATACGTGCTATTTTTGAAAATTAAACTTAAATCAACAATTTTTGATATTGAAGCTTTATTAATGTAGTCAACAACATTAATTTATTTAGTCTTAGTTCAAATTTATACTTAAATTTTCTAAAAAGAAGTTTTCTCTATATATCGTGGTAATATAAAATGCAAAAAAAATGATGAGGTAATAATAATAATAAAAACTGTGAGCTAATAAAAGTTTACTGCATCTTGCCGGCTCACAACCGATGTTGCAGTCTTCTAAATAAGGCACATAGTAATTATCCGAGACTAATAAAAGTTTGCTGCATCTTGCCGGCTCACAACCGATGTTGCAGCCTTCTAAAAGGTCGAGGATTTCCTTAGTTTAAAGGATGTGTAATTATATTAAGTGTAATAAATGTGATTTAATAAATATAGGGAAAATCTCTCTTTCTTAAATTTAAATATGCTTTTGAACTAAGACTATTTCGTTTTAAATTGTGATTTTATAAACGGGAAATCCAAGGGTTTTGAAACCGAAGGTCCGTGAGTCCCGATACTAGTCTCTGTGGGGTGTCAAAAGCCTGGTCACTTAGCCGCAAGGTTGGGATGTGCCGAGACGAAAGTCGCTACATGGGATGATCTCGCCTTCAAACTCATTACTTTTGGGTGGAACGTGAAGCAAAGAAATTTTGCAAAACGTTGATCCATGGTTGAAAGTTGAAATAGCACATTCACCTAAGATATAATAATTTTCAAGAGTGAAAAGCTTACGAATTGCAAATATGAGTAGTGTTAGCATCTTAACTTATGTTTAACGGTGATTTCATTTTTAAGCTTGGTTTGGGACAAGTGAAAAGTCAGGGACGATGAATTTATCCTTTTGGGCATTTTAGGATTAAAATGCGTCTTGTTCTATGGCCCTAAAGGTTATGAAAATAACGGAAGTCATACATGTTAGTTGCGTAAAAAGAAAAGTATAAAAAATGAGAAAAAGGAGAAATACAAAAATATGTGTGGTAATAAGTGTAGATTTATAAAATTGGTCAAAACGGGGCTTTTCAAAGCTATTTAATTACCCTTGATGAACACTTAGCTACTTTTCGAGGTAATTAGTCGAGGGGGATTGAGATTCTTGGTTTTCCTAAGTGTTTACTTATGGCATTGCGTGAGGACACGGCAATATCTTAGTATGGGGGATTTTGGTATGTGCTTAAATACACATACTTTTTACCTAATAAAACGACCCTAAAAGACCAAAAACGGACATTAAATGCCAAAAATATGCTTGTTTTGTGTTGTTTACTGTGCAGGTATCCGATATTCACTAAAGGACCAAACGAAGCCAAAAACGACCAAAACTGAGCACGGGATTGGAAAGAGCGTGAAAAATTCAAAGTCAAAGTTAACAAAAGTCAAAGTCAAAGACGAGGCCGAAAACGAAGAAATCTTAAAAGGACTAACCCGCACCCAAATTAATGGGCCGGGTCAGCCCATCAAGCTTTTAATGACACAACTATTTTAACGCTAGTAAAAAAGCCTTAAATGTCCTTAATCCATCCGGCCTAAAAACAATTAACTAAAGCCCAAACCCACTTAACCCGTTAACCCCCTTTACCATACAACCCTTATACTACTTACATCGTTAGTCCTTGGGGACTAACAATGTTAGTCCATTGTGACTAATTCCACTTAACCCCGTTAACTCTTTACCCCTTTAAACCCATAAACCCTTTACACCCCTCGTCCCTAGACCAAACGAACAGTACCATAACCCAATTCCTGCCCAATTACTATTCATCATCTTCTACACATATCGTGTGCACTTTAGCACCCTGCTACCCAACAAAAACATCACTCTCCCTTCACCCCACACTTAACTCCACATCATATCACTCTAAAAATACGCTGGCAATCCCCTAGCATCTCATTGGCTGATGAATGAAGACCAAAATCAAGGGCTATGATGAATTTGCTTAGAGAACAAGATGATTGAAGGGCTGAGATGAAGGATTTTGACCTCCTCACATAAGAAACACAACTAGCACACATAGTTACTTATACTCTTCTATATAAAGAGTGCTTTTTCTTCATTTTTAAGTGTGTAATTTAAGGAGTAGTGTAGTTTTATTTTATCAGTTTTATTTACTGCTTACTTTACTTTAAATTGTACTTTACTTCTCAAAGCCTTGTAATCTTTTAAGTTTTAATAAAAATATAAAGTTTTAATGATTTACGTTAGACTTGTATTACTCTTATTCTTTTTATGTAAAAAACTTGTTTCCAATCAAAGTTTTTATAAGCTCTTTAAGTTCTTATAAGTCCTAATTCTGTTCATACACTCAAAAGTTTTTAATGGTTTTACGCATTATCAATGAAAGCCAAATTTGGAAGGGCTTATGGGTTTACTAGCTTATCTCTGATAAGCTAGAGCTAGTAGAATAAGCTCTTTTGAGCATTTATGTCCTTGTTTAAGCAAAGGACTAAGGTACACTCTCATTTTTATTTTTAGCTTATTTACTATTCATTTGCTTATTTATGCTTATTATTGCTTAATGTTGCTTATTTGTGTTTAATCTGCCTTAGTTAGTTTAATGTACTTAGCTTATAGCTTATAAATGTTTAGTGTTAGTTTTCTTAAAATATACCCCATTTTTCTTAGTTAAATCTGCTTGATAGTTTAGCTTATGTTTGGTGCTTATATTTCCTAGTATTTGCTTATTTGTCCTTGATTATCATTGCACTTAATCTATTTCATCCAAATTAAGTCTTAAATAAATCTGTCTTAGCCTAAAACTGGTTTTCTAAAATCTAAAGGGGTTGCCATTAGGTTAAAAATGGGTCAACAGAGGGTAAAAGTTATTTTTGGCCTTTAAGTCAGTTTTAACCAGCTTAATTTTCGTCAATAAGTTAGTTTAAATTAGTTTTTAAAGTTTAAAATTCTAGTTTAAGGTTAATTATAACCATGATTATGGTAGTACTGTTTGAACCCGTTTGACCCATTTTGAGCTTTGGTTGATCATTTGAAGGTCTTGTAGTCAATTTAAGTTAGTTGTCTAAGGTTTAAATTTGGTTATAAGGTTTTGAGTACTTGAAATTTGGTACTGTGGCTACATGATTGTTTATATCTGCTTATCTTGAATCTTTGTTCTAAACTGCTTGTAGTCCATGTTTTTGTGTCTCAAATGGTGTTGTTCATGCATTAGTTGAGTAGTTTGTAGCCTGCACTTGTTAGTTTTTAGTTTGTAACCAAATTTGTCAAATACTTGTTCATGTGTTTTGAGTCTAAAAAGTTCACTTTCAATCTTTAAATTCTAGTAGCTTAATATGTTTTTAGGTTTCTAATCTGTTAGCATAAGTTGTTTTTGTTGCTTACTTGATGTTTTTGTGCTTATTGGAAGTATTAGAGCTTATTTGATTAACTTAAAGTTGGCCTGCACTTTGTATTTTTGTCTTTTCAAAAAAAAAAAACTCAGCTCATACTGAGTGTAATGAGCTTTTTCACAAGACTTTTTCACATCTTATTTAGATTTCAAAATGTTTTCTCTGAGCTGTTTTGAGTAGCTTATAACATAAGCTTATTAGTTTTGCTAGTCAATAAGCCATAAGGAACTGAGTCTTAAATAATCAAACAGTTAGCCTTTTAGTTTTGGGCTTATTAGTGTTCATGTTTGCTTATTGAGTCTTAAATAATCAAACAGTTAGCCTTTTAGTTTTTTTTGCTTTTAAGTAATCTGTCACCCTTTTAGAGCTTATTTCTAGCTTATTTTAGGTTTTTATAAAAAGTCATTTCACAAAAAGTTCTTATTTTTAGCTTATCTAAAAAGCTGTTTCAAAATTTTTGCAATCCTATAAAGTTATGTTCAAACATAATTGATCATGTTAAGTTTATTGTGAGTGAAAATAAATAAGTGGGCCCATGATTTTTATTCAAAGAAAAAGTTTTATACAATTAACTATTTTGTGATTGGTGAACATGATGTATCATGTTTGACTCAACTTTAGAGGATTCTAATCCAATAAAAAACTTAGGAATTAGGGAAGTCAAGGGTGAGCAAGGCTCGAACCCCTAACCTTAACCCAACTCCCAAGCTTTTCACACACACCACTACACCAACTGCCCTGGGGTCTTTTTCAGTTATAACCTCACACTACTTTTCTTTTATACACATTTTCTCCCTTTAAGCTTAACAGCCTATTTTAGCTTATTAACAGCTTATTTCAATAAGCTGTTGACCCCGTTTTATTTTTCTTAGGTTTAGCATAGTGCAAAGTACTTTTCACAAATTTTTCAGAATTTTCCAAATTAGTTTAGTATTTTTTATTAATTTTTTAGATTAAATCCGTTTTTAATTCATAATAAATAATATAAAAGTCAAAAAAAATATAATGCTTTTTTTTAAATTTTATTTTATCATTTAGGATTTATAAAAATTGAATTTTCATTTGTAGGGTTAAAATTTTAGAATTTGGGTTTTTAAAGAACGGGTTTAGGAGCCCGTTAACGTTTTTTCGTGTTTTAGCCTTAATTGCTTTCGTTTTTAGCTTGCCTTTACTTGTTTTTGTATTTTATTTGTAAAAATAGGAAACCAAATCCAATTTGTGATATTCAAGCATTGTTCCACAAACGTTACCTCGACTTTCAATTCACATCTCGTCGGGATACGACCCGGGAAGTTTTTTTGGATTTTACTTTGGATAAAAGTAAAAATCTTCTAAAAGCCTTACGGAATACTCTCACTCTCTTCTTAATTGATATTTTGGTTATATATTATATATATGTATTAAGCAATTATTACTATATATATATACGTATAGTTAAAATTAAGAATCATAACTCCTAAAAACGAAGATTTTACGGCCAAGTCAAGTTTGGGTTATTTTTGGGTAAAAAGTCAACTACAAAGTTTGACTTTTAAAAGTCAAACTTGCGTATACATTTGAATATAGTTTATAACAAGCAAAGGATTCGTAATGTTAGTTAAACTAAGATGAAATGATAAGTTTGGGTTATATTATCTTTACTTTCGGCAAGCTTTCTAAAAATGGAAATTTTATTGAAAATGTTGTGATATGGTTAAGTAAATCAAAGCGA
>BQNB010147070.1:0-16488 GCA_026074375.1 Tanacetum coccineum
TAGGCTTGATCTTCTAGAAGGGAATTGATGTGTGTACGATTGGGTGAAATGCATTAACCTGTACAATGTTTCTATGTAAATAAAGTGGGAGGGAAAGGGATGAGTCTACAGTAACTTTAACACTGCGTTTCACTTGTTTTGACTTGGTCCATGGGAAATGGGATTGGGCTTTTAATTACAACTTGGGCTGGGTAGTGAAATGGATTTGGTTTTGGATTTATGATTTAGGCTTTAATTTTGTACAAATGGTTTTTATAATTCAAGTGTTAATGGGCTGACCCGACCCATAAAATGGGTTACAGGTTGGCCTGTTAAAAATGAATATGTCTTCGGCTTCACTTTCTCACGCTCTTCCAATCTCTTGCTCGGTTTTGTCCGCTTTGCCTTTGTTTTTGTCCTTTTATTGAATATCTGTTACCTGCAAGACACAATTCGAAATACAAACGTATACAATGCATTTTTATACCATTTTCATTCATTATTGGTCTTTTTAGCTTAATATTAAGAAATAAATGATATGTGTTTAAGCACATATCAAATCCCCTATACTACGCTATTGACGTGTCCTCACACAATGATATAAATACACGCTTAAAAACCAAAAATTTCAACCGCCCTTAACTAATTACTTCGAAAAGTAGCTAAGTGTTCATCTAAGGGGATTAAAAAATCAATAGTTTTGAAACCCCCCGTTTAACCATTTCTTTATATATATTTTTATTTTTCACAAGTGACAACATGTTCGACTTTCATTATTTAATTATAACTTTTAGGATCACGGAACAAGAAACACTTATAAATAGTGTCCAAAAGGATAAATTCATCGTCCTTGATTTTTCACCCGACCCCAACCAAGCTTAGAAAACGAAATCATTGTTAAATACAAGTTAAGATGCTAACACTTAAGCTTAGACTAACTTTTCACTCCCGGTGGATAAATATCTATAAATGTGTATGTGCTCATTTCGAATTTTGACCATCCAATCGACATTTTAAGAAAGTTGTAATCCTTCTAAATGCAACGTTCCACCCAAGAATTATGATTTTGAAGGCGGGATCATTCCATGTAGCGACTTTCTTCTCGGCACATCCCAGCCGAGACCGGCTTAGGTGACCAGGCTTTTGACACCCCACAGAGAATAGTATCGGAACTCACGGACCTTCGGTTTCGAAAACTCTTAGGTTTCCCGTTAAACTAATACTTCATTTAGAAAGACCAAAACTTAAAACGAAATAGTCTTAGTTTAAAAGCATTATCACATACATTACACTTAACATTAATATTATTATACTTATAACCTCCACCCTTTAAACGAACTGTCACATCGGGCGCGAACCGACCATGATCCAGTTGTCTTATTTCGGCTTCGGACCTTGCCTTATTTGAAGACTGTCACATCGGTATGCGAGCCGACCATGATCTAGTAATCTGACAAGGTATTATTATTATTATTGTTTATCATACGTATATGTATATGTATACGTATATGTGTATGTGTACGTATATGTATGTGTACGTATATGTATGTGTACGTATATGTATGTGTATATATATATATATATATATATATATATATATATATATATATTATTACACGACATATAGAAAAAAACTTTCTTTTTAGAAACTTTAAGTATATAAAATTTGAAACTAAGACTAAATGTCATAAAATGTTGAATTTTTAGAAGGATTTTACGTTGATAAAAACCACTAACTTGTCTAAATTTTGAAAACGAGCACGTTTTTATGTAGTCCGGTTAGAAGCTTCAGGGGAGGAAAAAGCCTCAAATTTACAACATATGAGCTCTTAAGATTTCCAGCTAATCTTCGCTTAGCATCCAACTTATATTCAACTCTATCATTTCTCGATCTTCACAAATTTAAAATTTTTAATAAAAAGATCCATGAATGCTTAGTCTAATAAAAACAAACTTTGCATATTTAAAGTCTATTATGGAAACTTACAAACTCTTGGCTTTTTTCAGCTAGAATTCCGCGTTTTAAAGCTTCTTGTAAAAAGACTAGCAAACGATTAAATTTATATAAGTTAAGGGGCAAGCTAGAGCGCAACATGCTCGATCAAGTCAAAATTTTATTCTTATTCTCATCATCAAAAAGTCAAACATTCATGTCAAAACACTTATTTTATTTTTGAATTTTTTTAATTTTTGGCCTAAAAATCATATTGTTTGCTAATTTTTGTTGCAAAACAGGGTTACGTGGAAAACAAGGCAAATGCAAGTAAAGATCTCACAATCGCAAAGATCCTATCCCATATAGAACTACCAGCATTGTCTCAAGTGAGACTGTCATACATACTAATTTCAATGCATAATCAAATATTAAGGGGTCTTACCAAAATCAAAAGCCGTTTATGACATTATGATATAGATAAAAATCGATAATCACTAAGATCTAGATATCTAGATTTCCCATATATAAGCATGCAAAGGATTAAAGATGAAGGGAGATGGACAAAACCACTGAGTCTACGAGAGTCGTCAAACTCGGGACAATCTGGACATAATAACCAAAACACGTAAAACAGAGAAAAGGTGAGCCTCTCACTTCATTATTATTAATAACTACTATACTATACTTAGGGATACGCATGGGTGAGGTTTGCCACCACGATGCGTTGTTTTTGTTATGAGGTCTCTAGCTCATTGACTCACCCCATATCATCATGATATTAAGGTCGAAACATGTGGAAGAGCCAATCTCCATCGGTCTTTCATTCAAGAAGTACATGAATGTTCCACTCTGATAAGATGCCACCGGCTCAAGACTAAAAACGGGAATGCCGAGGTCAAAAATTATGTCTTCACTCCCGGAGGGAGAGAGGGAAGAGACGGGAATCCCATAGATATAAGTAAATAAGGAAGGATGATTCGGGATAAAATATGTGAGAACGATAATGGCGACCACAAAGGATAATTCACCATATGTTAGAGAAAAAGGTTTTTCATGATCCCTTGGGGTCAAAAAAACTTTGTCCTCGGTCATCAAATCATCAATTAGAGCATCGTACAAAATCTTCTTCCATTCATTTTCTTTAGATTTCAGATCAAATAAATCATCATTCTCTTCGAGAGATTGTTCATCGGTGAACTCCTCGAGAATGGAATCAACGCTAATCTTAGGAGTAGACGGATCACGGTGAAGTAGAAACTCAATCTCATCAATGTCGCCACCTTGGTCAAAACATTCATCCTCATTAATCGAAAAGAGGTGTGACTAACAAAGCCGGATCATCAAGTTTAGAAACATAAGAGTCCTTACTCTCAATGTTCTCTAACACCTCATCAAAAAGAGGATTTACGTCACTAAAGATGTATTCGTCATCGAATTCAAAAAGAGTGTTAGAGTAAATTTTAACATTATCTTCCAAAATGTCCTCATAGGATAGTGACTCATCATCACTAGAGGTGAAATCATCATTTAAATCAAAGAGAGGGTTAGAAAAAGTCACGGATTTTTCCTCATAAACATTAATGGGAGAGAAATCATCACACGAAGGTAAATCAGACTCACTATCATTCTCGGATGTATCCTCGGACTCACTTGGGATTGGAACAAGGTTCTCAACACTAGACTTTATTACTTCGTCTGATTCCTTTCCAGGAATAGTGCTAAGATGCTCATCCCCATGACGAGAGAGTCCTCGGGCTCCAAAGTCGGTAAAACAGGTGTGATTCCCATAGACGAAGGTATTTGAGAATCAATTTCATTCAAAGGAATAGTACTCTCCTCGTAATCATAGTCATCATTGTCATCATAGCTAAAAGATTTGAAACGTTTTGCGATAGGATATAAGTACTAAGGATTAGCACACCGGTTCTAGATGTGAAGCTCTTTTCTTTGTATTATCTTAATACTCATTCCATTGAATTTTACTTTAGCTCATCAATCATCTTTCACATTCCTCTAACCGAATTCTATTTTCTCATTATGTATATTGATCTTTAATCTGTAGTCATTACTTAAACTTGAATCATTTCATTCTAAATAATGCATGCTTCGCTGATCTCTCCATTTCTTACGGTACTATTTCTTGAAGAGGTGATTGATCAATGGGATACTGCGGTGGTCGGTCAAATCCGGAATACTTAGGATTATAGCTAGGATTAGGCTCAAAGTAGTTTGGATTCATCGGTTGACACTGAAATTTTCATCAAGGACCCACCGTTTCTCACATAATGATATTGTGGAGAAAAACCTCGATGAATTTTGTGATTTAATTATCACCAAGTTTTGATTTGAACTCGGTTCCTGCTCATAACACCGCGGACCCGAGGTGGACAATCATAACCAGTAGTGAGAATCGTTCTACATAACTCGCACGAGTAAGTCTCGACATGGCGTTGCTGTGGTGGTTGATCATTAAATTCCGGGTGGTTTTTTATTAATTGTAAGGAAAAGGATTAGGGTCATGGACAAACTCGTTTCTGACTCCTACAATGCTACAACTTGGACAATTTCCACCGTTAAAAAGACCACCACAGTGTGAGCAACTCAGCTGAGCCATAAATCGTTCAAAGTTCTGCTGAAAATTTGCAAGATCTGCTTGAAAAGCTGCTCCCGTGTCAGACCTCGAGTCGGTCTCGTAGTTGTGGTGTGGAAGTGGGTTAGAAAAATCGGGAGTTGAATTTGGATTAGAGTCATAGACGGGCTCATCTCCGAAACTCCTCGGTACAATGCCGACAATTTCCACTGTTAAACGGACCTCCACACAACGAGCTATTGATAACCAAGACATGGTGAAGAATTATCGGATAAGAGGGTAGAGAGAATAATAATTAAAACGATTATGAGGTTTAGAGTAGCATATGTATAGATTTTAAAATAATACATAAGGAAAAGAAAAGAAAGAAAAATATTTTGGTAAGATAGTTCAAAGTGTAAGGTTTAGCTCTCTACGAAACGTTACGAAGAAGCGATAAGGAGCGGGTAAAAGCGCGAAGTGTTTTAAAAGCCTTCGCCTTTCGGGTCGAAGTATGTAGGATCGACCCTCTTTATACCTTCTTAGAGTTTGTTAACTAAAGATGAGCCGGGAAAGACAATTAAACAAAATGGATTATTTTCAATATTAAAATAAAAGAAAATAAGAATAGAAGTATTAAATATTTTTGTATTTTTATATAAAATAAAATGAAACTTTCACGGGGAAAGGATCTTCAAGGCTCGAATTCAAACAATCCCGCAAAAAATCGCTTTATACCGTTTCCCGGCTAGAACGACGCCATTTTTTATAATCTGTTCTAAAATCCCTCTATATATTATTATCAATAAATCTATATTATTTATATATACTAGTATAGATATATATACTATATATTTATATATAATATATATTATATATATTTATATATATATATATACATATACATATAGTAAGCAATGTATTATACAAATTATTCTTAAGAAGAATAATAAGTTAATTCAACAGGCGTATCGTTCTCTCGTGAGAGAAGGAATGGAAAATTCACGTTTATGTCGCGGCATCGAGCTTGATTATCATTAAAGATTTGATTTTGGATTATAAAACCTATAATGCAAGGAAAGTATATAAAGGCACACTAACACTATAAATTTAAAACAATTTTTAAAACTCATTAACGATATTAAAAAGTAATCTAAAACTAAAAAATGCAAATTAATTATCTGAAAATTACAATTTAAAACCCTAAAAACTCAAAATGAAAAATTTTAATCTAAAATGATAAAAGTAATTTTTGAAAAAAAGAAAATATATCTTTTTTTATTATTTTTAAAACTATTTTTAAAGCTTTTAAAACTAAAAATTCAATTAAAAATATAAATTGAAAATTGAAAATTATAAAAAAAATCAGAAAAGTTCTTGAACTAATTTTAAAGGTTTGGAAGAAGAAGACAATGAGCTTCACAGTTATTCCAATAAGCTGTGAAATTCAACTAAGCAAAATAAGCCTAAAAACTGAGAAAAAGGGGTAAGTAAATAATGGCTGCAAAGGTTTATGAAAAAAACCTAAGGGCGCGTTGGTAAGTTGTGTGTGTTATGATGGGGAGGTCGCAGGTTCGAGTCCTGGACCTTACCTTTTTGCTAAACATTTTTTTAATTTTTCTTTTAAAACAGCTAAACTATAAGCTAAAATAAGCACTTTAAAAAAAAGAACTTTTTCTGAAACTTATGAATAAGCTAGGAAAAAGCTATTTAAAGCTGACAGTTTTGCTTAATAGACACTTAGACTAATAGCTAAACCTTTTTGGACTGTTTATGACTCAATAAGCTCAAAGGAAACTAATAAGCTGAAAACAGACCTAAAACTAGACTAAATAAGCACAAAGGACTAAGAAATAAGCAAATAAATAAGCAGAAAAGCAATTTAAAAGCATTAAGACAGATGAATTAAAAAGGACTTAAGAGACTATTGACCAACCTTTAAGCTAAATTTAAAGACTAATAAGCAAAGAGATTAAGCTGAAATTTAAAAACAGATGAAGACCTATAAGCTAATGACTCAAATAAGCAAAAGAATAAGCTAAACATTTAAGGAAATAAGCTGAAAAAGGGAAAAGAAAATGGCAGACTACCCTATTGATTTTTGGCTTTTTGAAATGAAATGACATATTTAAAACTTACTTCTAAGACTCAATAAGCACTTAGAAAACAAATAAGCTGAAAACAATTCAAGCCCTAGACCTAATGAGCTTAAATGACTTAAAATAAGTAACTAAAATAAGCTGAAAAAGACTCAAAAGATATTATGACAGCAGACCTTAAAGTTAGACTTAAAAGGACTCTTGATAATTTTTAAGCTAGAATTAAGGGCGCATAAGCTCTCATCATAAGCTAAAAGCTTCAAAAAGATTAAGATTCATACTAAGAGGACTCAAATAAGCTAAACTTAAGAAAAATGGCTAAGAATTAAAGCTAGCAAAAAGACTTAAAAATATGACATTTCACAAACTATTTTCGGCTTTTTTAGAAATTAAGACAGATTTTTGGTTCAAAAACTTAACAAGCAATTCCTAGGATTTATGACTTAAAAACAAATGTGCATTGAATTCAAATCAAGCTTATTATGAGAACAATGACCATTCCTCAAACTTCCATTCATTAATAATCAGTTTGACACTCCATTTAATAGACAGAAAGTAGGATATGATAAACAACTAGACTAAATTAAAAAAAAAAAAAAGAAAAACTCAATCATGTTATTAAAACTCAATCCTAAAATACCAAAATTACGCTCAATTAGCCTGTCTAATGACCCAAAAGAATCAACAAGCAGTTTTAATAAGTTAAAACCAAAAAAAAACCATGTTGTTGCCCAAAAACACCCCTTTAAGATCTTAAATTCCATTTTTAAGCTTAAAAAGACTAATAAGCTGCATATTTGTGAAAATAGATTAAGATTTGTCCATTACTAAGTAATTAAGCAAATTCTTAAGGATAATTCATGTAACAATTAAATAAGTACTAAATTAAGCTAAAAATTGAGAAATAAGACAGTTTTTAACAAAACCTCAATTTTAAAACTACTTAAACACCATCTAACTTTGACTTCATTAAGTTATATTAACTCTAATAAGCATAATTAAGCATGAAATACGCAGAATTAGCTCATAATAAGCAAGTGAATAAAGTAAAATAAAGAAAAATATAGCTAACAAGTGAAAAATGAGAAGTACCTTTGTCCCAGCTAAACAGGGACTTAAATGCTCTTGAGAGCTTAAATCAACAAGCTAGCTTAATAATAAGCTTCTGAATAAGCCCTATAAGCCCTTCCAGAACTAGATTATCTTCTAAATGGCTTATTCAAGACCTTTTCTAGGTAACTTGAGTAATGAGCTTATTAAGTTAAGCTTAAAATAAGCTTAGCTTAATAAGAAATAGCTTAGAAAGTAATGAGCTTATTTGAGCTTATTAAGGTAAATTCAAAACATATTAAGACAGATTGCTTATGAGTAAAAACATATGTAAAAACACAATTATAAATGAAACTTAAATTTTATTAATTACTTGAAAAGTTTACAAGCTTAAAAGGAAACATTACATTAATAATTAGAAAATAAGCAGAAAATTACATTAGCTAAACTACACTACTCCAAAAACTAGATGCCTTTCCTCTGTGTGATCTCCTCATTCTAATTTTATGTGTGTGAAGGGAGGCAAGATTCTAGGCGTCAGGATACATCCTTCAACACCAAATCTGACGCCCTTGATTCATAATCACCCGTTTGAGCACTTGGATTGTGTACATAGTCTCCATCACGCCAATATACACTTTAGGATTGCCAGTAAGGCTAAGTGATTGTCAGGCGTTTCAGGTTTTTCTAGAATCAAAGGGGAGCGTGGGAGAGTAGGGAGAATTTACCCTGCGTGTGTTTGTTTGTGTGTAAAAATGGAAGGAGGGAAAGCTGTAGAAGATATATAGTAATTTTGACTGTGTGTGGGGGTTGACTTTGATCCAAGGTTATAATTTTTAGGATTGGGCTTTTGTTATTTCATTTGGGCCAGGAAAATAGATTTAGACTTTATATTTTATAAAGGGATTTAGGGTTAAGGTTTGGTATAGATACAAGGTTAATGGGCTGACCCGGCCTAATAAAACGGGTACGGGTTGGCCCATTAAGGATGTATACACCTTCGGCTTTGATTTTTTACGCTCTTTCTATTCCCGTGCTCGGTTTTATCCTTTTTGCTTCGTTTTTGTCCATTTATTAAATATCCGTACCTGCAAGACACAATTTACAATAAACACGAATACAATGCATTTCTCATGTATTTTTGGTCATTATTGGTCTTTTTTAGCTCGTTTTATTAGGTAAAGGGTATGTGTATTTAAGCACATACCATTTACCTTGGTCTAATAATTGCTCTTGTATTTATTATGACGTTTGAAGGCTAATACCTTCGGGTATTTGCCTTTATTATAAAGATTTGAATGTTTGGAATTGTTTATCTCGATTTCTTAATTTATCGTTGAATGCTTGTTTATGTTTATCAATTGATACTTGTTTACGTGCTTTTGTATGCGACCTATCGTGTCGACTGAATCTAGTGATACGGAACCAAGTAATATAGAAGTTGGGGATAGCTCTCAATTTAGTGATTTATACACTTCTGAACATAAGATCACAAATATTATCCTACTAATCTGTGTATAGGTACGCTGTGGGTTTAACTAGTAATTGGAGATGCCAATGGTTTATTGAACGTTGTATTGCTAGAAAGGTGAACCTAGATAATTCAACAATATAATTATGATTCCATTGGATAGTTGGACAAGTGGATTACTAGTGTATAAATAGCCGTTAAGCGGTAAGTGGGTAAAGTCTTTATGAGCTAGGGTTTAACAAGATCACCATTGCTTTAATCCCTAAGATAGATTATAATTAGCAAATGTATATGCTTTATGTCATATGCTGTAAGTCGCTGACATAATTAATGTGTCTAGGCTCTTTAGGGAAGAGTCCCGCCTAAAGTTTAAGAATTATATGCCACCTGAGAGAAGAAATATTTCACTTAATAAACAAACTAACGTTTCTATCGGATTATTATATGGTTAATATAATTTTCTATGATGGCTTCGATCGCTCTTTTATCTTCTGTTGATTAGCTTGCTGTGGGTTAAAGTGTCTTGAATGTTTGTTAGTCAGCCACACATAACCCGTGCAGTCTCTAGGCTGAAAACCCCCCCCCCCCCACCCCCCCCCCCCCCACCCCTTTAAACATGTTACGAAATCGATAGAACTAACATAGGTTTTAGCATAGGTTTTGACTTAGATTAGAACTTAGCATAGACTAGTAAACCAAACATATAAATAAATTATGAGATTTAACCTCGCTTCAAAGTGTTTCGACACTCTCTTACCCGAATCTTACCACGGACCGGGTACACTACCCGTTAAAGTGTCGTTTTTGGTTAAGTCGGCAAAATATAAATTTAAAACTTGAACTATCATAAATAAACACCACACAACGACAACATCAAATTTTTGGCGCCACTGCCGGGGAGTGAAAATTAATCTTGATTTTATTTTATGTTTTGGTTTTTAGATTAGATCTAACCCTTAGGAGTAGTGTTAATTAGATTAGTTTAATTTAGATTTCTGCTTGTTTATTCTGTTTGTGTTATACAGCGTATTCGGTTCACTGAATACGACGTATTGGTATTTAGCAATTTTGCCTAGTAACGATTGTTTACAGGTATGTCGATCCAAACATTACTATGGAGGAATACATCAGGCTCGAGGAAGAAAAAGCCCAAAAACGTGAGAAAGTGTTTAACTGGGAAACTTCTAAGTATGGTAAGATCTGGTATGATGAAGACATTCATGACCTCAGATCCGTTGAAACTGAATTCCCAGCTATATCCTTTAATGACGAGGTATCATCAAAAATACTATCTTGTAAACCCACGGTAAGTTCTCTTAATGATGAAATTGACTTTAAAATTTCGTTTGACAGCACATCTGGTTTTTGGCGCCGTTTCCGGGGAGTGAAATAATTAAACCTTATTCTTATCAATATTTCTAACCATTAATTAATTTAGTTTAGTGTAATCTAATTATTTAAATTCTGTTTGTATCATTAGATTAACTGATTTTGAGAATTTAAATAATTAGATTACACTAATGATTTAGACTTCTTTAAAGATTTTGAGAATGAATTTCCAGCCATTGTTTACAATGATGCTCTAACGTCTAAATCAGATTTCTCAACTGAATGTACTTTATGCCCTCAACATATCGATGAATTTGATTTGAAAGATGAAACATCATTGTCCGAATATGATGAAAATGAGCAAAATGTTTTGTACTTTAATGATCTATTCCCTTTCAACATAATTTATCCTGATGATCTAAAATCAAATAAAATCGATATGATACAATCTTCGGGGGGTAATGAAAATACACATTGGTCAAATAATCAGCTGGAAGGAAGTCACGATAAAATCAGTAAAGTTTTCATTATGAGAAGTTTTGTCATGGAATTAAATGTAAATATCGTGGCTTGGAATTATCTTGTCAATGGGATGCTATTCAATCTTATTAAGAATTTGTATGTGCTGTTTGGCATTCCGTTCAACCCTAAACGGTATTATAAGGATGGTGATTGTGCAAGAATGTTGCGGAGGCCAAGGTACGTTTTCTTTACTTTGTTAAATCTAGGGAAAATTGGTCTCCAAGAACGGATACAGCGTATTAGGTTAAAACCTATACGGCGTATCCACTGTTTTTAACTGAAGTTGAGTAAGTCAATAAAATTCGCCAATACGTCGTATTAATCAAACACCAATATGGCGTATCGAGTTTGGGTATAAAAGCCCAACTGATACGCCGGATTAAGTTTCACATGCACACTTTTCACTCTCACACAAAACTTTTTACCACGAAAAACCTTGGAGAATCAAATCAATTTTATCTGTGTCTATATCTCTCTCGTCATCTTCACAAGGTAAGAAAGCCAAAACTCTTCCCTATTTTCGTTTCAATTTTCAATATTAGATTAGGGTTAGGGTTTGGTTTTGTAGATTAGGGGTTATGCCATAGAACCATATGCTTAGGTTCCTTTACCCCCTTGAATGAGATAACTGGTAGTGTTGTTTGATGTAATGGGTCAAAATGGGTAGAAAGGGAAACCCCTTTTCATTTTTAAACTGCAGAGCAATACGGAGTATCTACAAAAATGGATACGGCATATTGACTCAATTTTACCCAAAATTTAAAACCTCAATACGACGTATTTAGTAAAATGAATATGACGTATTGATCTGATAAAGATCATGCGTTTAGATTCCCATACGCCGTATTGGTTTCTATCTATATGGTGTATTGACTAGACTAATCTTTATAAGACGTATCCATTTACGAATACGCCGTATCCAACCTCAAAACAGAATGATCAAATTTTATAATCTGTGTATTGATCTCGTTAATTTTGTAGACATGGCTCTTCCATCCAGAGATCAAAGGCACCAATACCTTAGGTTCGAGGGACTACAGTATATTGATGTGGATATAGCGGATTTTGAGACGAGGTTCGCTAGGATATATATTAGAGAGGTGCATAGGGTTCAAGTATTTGATTTTGGGGGATTACCGAATTTGATGGCCGAAGGGTTGAGTAGTAGGATGCTGATGGAGCACAAGGATGCTCAAGGGCAGAGTGTGTTCACTAGCCAAGCCTAGAGGCGGCTATTTGATATTAGAGGCCCGTTGGTGCACGAGCTCATTCTAGAGTTCTTCAGTACGTTTAGGTTTGGAAAGGCAGTGCTTGATTTGGACACCACTGGAGCTTACAGTTTCAGTTGGGTGGAGTTAGGAGGCGTATGAGCTGGAGAGAGTTTATTTTGGCCTTGGGATTACATTCAGCAAAGGAGATGCAGACTGTTGGTTTTGGTTTATATTGGGCTGAGAGCGCGAGATGGATCCCTGACAAAGGGGATCTGAGTGCTTTGGGATTGGGAACTCGTCTATGGGGGATTTTCTAGGTACACCCCCTTTTATACTCTTATTAGGCATCCTATGCTGAGGTTGTGCCATAGATTGATTGCCTATAGCATTGCTGGGAGGAGTCAGGCACCTGAGAAGGTGACCGTGACTGATTTATTTTATCTGAGAGGGATAGATGTTGGCTCACTCAACGTACCTTATCTGTTGGCTAGATACTTGAGATTATTTGCTTCTAGGAGGAAGCATGGGGCGATGATATCTAGAGGTCAGTTTGTAGCTTGTTTGGCTAAGCATTTTGGTTTGCTTACTGAGGAGATACTCTAGGGGTTGACGGTGATTATGTGATACCTCCCTGTTATTGATATGGTCGAGTTGGTGAGGCTGCATATATGCGTAGAGCTTGATGATACTTGGGCCTAGGTACCCGCATGACCTGCTAGGTAGGAGGGTAATGCTGAAGGAGTTGATGAGGAGACTTTGGTGGCACCAGGAGGTGGTGATGAAGATGAGGAGATGCCTTAGGCTGTGCCACCACCACCTAGGACTCAGGGTGAGAGGATTTCCTGATTAGAGGAGGAGGTACATGGTATGCGTGAGGTACTTCAGGGTTAAAGAGAGGTGTTGGATAGCATGGCTCACGACCTCTCCAGGTTTACTACATATCACTAGCCTCTCACGGATGATAGACAGGGCCGATGTGCCTTACACGAGATATTCGGAGTCACCGGTAAAGTACCAGAGACGCACCAGACAGAGGACCAACAGTGCCAGCACTTCTACAGCCCCGCAGCAGCCAGACCCATGATCCCTCTATCCCTTATCTTTTTTTTATCCTCTATACATTTATATTATTCATATCATGATGTACCTAAACTTAAAACTACTTATCTTGTGATGTATATATTATGATGTGACGTTTTGACTTGTTTATGCATGATAGAACAAAGACTGGCAGTACGTTCAGCACCATAGTTCGTGATGTATGGGACCAAGCACACTATCCAAATCAAGAGCAAAATTGAGAAGAAAGTCTTAATAAGAGTATGGAAGGAAGGAAAAAGTCTAACTTAAAGACTAGCTGAAAGAAAAGTGCTTCCCGGGAGACAACCCGGATTGTTATTTATTTTATCGAGTCTGTCTTCCCAGACATCAATACGGCGTATCCATTTCATACCATACGGCGTATTGAATGTTTGGACGCTATCAGTCCTTTATTTTTATGCACTTTAAACATTATTGTCAGTTCTGTCAATACGACGAATTCATGCACATGATACGACGTATTTAACAGATTGACCCGTACTTAGTATTTAGTTTAGTTTAAATTAACCATAGGTACTAAGATAGGAATGCATCGTTTTTCCTATATTTTGTACAGGACCTTCGTGAAAAAAGAAATTACGATATATTGGTGAAATATCTACATCGGTAAATCTCGATGTGTTGGAGTCTTGAAATCTCAAGACGGCTGTTCAACACACATTCTTGCTCATAAACTCAACTTGGAGAATCTACCGAGCAAAATATCAGGGGAGTTTCTCATTCTAATTCTTTTAAATTCCCGTTTTTAATGTTTTATTCATACAACGAGGACGTTGTATAATTCAAGTGGGGGATGGGAATTAGAATGATACTTGTCCTATTTTTTTAACACTAAAATGCATAAATTATGCTCAAATTTAAAAAAATTTCAAGCATACTTTTATGAAATTACTTGATACATAACCCGCACACAATAACCCTTATTAGATATTGTGAGGATTTAACCTTATCCGTTATCAAATGTTTACCCAAATTCTACAAAAATATGAGTGTGCCGGTGATGTTGTAGACTTTAGAACTTGGCTTGGTATATCTATTCGAGACCACAATAATGAGTACTATGGATTTAGATGAAGTAACTTATTTAAATTGGTAAAATTCTAGGATTACACCCAAAAAGCCTTTATATGTTGTTTTATTAACTAACTACACGGGTTAGTTAAATCCACGTATAAACCCTTTATTTACTCTCATCTTAAAAGTAAGATACCCCTAGAAAAACCTGTAGAGCCAATCCTTTAGGAATTACACCAACTATCTGTTTCGTTACACCTTTACACCTTAGCCTGCCCTGTTAGATTAAGTCCATTTATTAGTTGCTAGTTGCTTAAAGTGTAAAGTATGTATTTATTGAGTCTTGTGTCAATTTTCTATCTTTGGTACGGTTGGGAAGAAATTTGCACATTGCAAATGGGAATGTATAAAGTAGTCAAAACTCATGTATTTTTACTACCAACGCAATTATTGGTACGTCCGAAGAATGAAGAATTACCGAAGGAATTATCCGGAGTGATTATGATCGTGAAGATTGTGAGATTACACCGAGTTTCATAGTATAGTGTAGTTAAAAAAATTCAAAAAAAATTAGAAAATCGCAACAAAAAAGGAGGAAAGTTTGGAGATAATCGTTTCGCAAAAGCTTAGACCGAAGGAATATGAAGGATCGATTATTCGTTGATACGTCTATAAGTCAACAATGTAAAGTATTGTATAAAGTGGTAGATATCGCCACTATCTTGTAAAAGTATGTAAAGTATGGGATGATTGGGAAGTTGACCGTTATGGGAATGCCAACTCAGGTTGTTGTTTTTTATCAATGATCAAGACGTTTGTAAATAGTTGTGTCTTTATCATGGTGACGATCGGGAAAAAGTGTCTAGCAACTTATATCTTGGACCTAGTCTATTTGTTTCGTAATTTTTATTTGACAACAATTTAATTCCCTTTCCTAATCATTAACCATGGGTTTTACGCTAATGAGGATGTGTACGAGCATGCATGTCTATTCCGTCGTTATGGCCATGTATGCATGTCTCAGCTGCCTTGTTGGTTTATTACTATTGGTGAAAGTTAGAAGATCCCTACCCTATATCATTCTTTATCCTAACCCTTGGTTAAACTCGAATAAGGATGTGATCGAACACACATGTCTATTCCGTCGTTACGGCCATGTATGTGTGCTTTAGCTGCCTTGTTGGTGTGGTACTTTTGGTGAAAGATTGTAGAATGATCAACCCTAAGCCTTAAAATAAAAACCCATTTTGCCTTTATAAACATGTTACTCCTTAGCTCTAGTGGTGGAGATGTGTATCCTTGCCAAGCCTATGATAGAATACTCGTCACGACCGAGCAATTGAGTGAATTAGTTACATGTTACCACATAGATTAGTTGAGTGATTTGAGTGTTTTCATCTTCCTATTTCGTGAGGTGTTTGGTTGTATACTTGTAATAGATCAAATAAATGCTTAAACGGAAAAATCCTTAGGGATACATTTTCATAAACTTCTAAAGGCTACTTGAGGACAAGTAGGATTCAAGTGGGGGGATATTTGATGACATCAAATTAGGTTTATTTTATAGCATCATTTATCCCATGTAATTAACCCATTTCTATAATTATTGCAAAGAATTGTTACTTGGTAAAAGTTAACTAAAAGGCACGTATTCTGGAGCTTAAACGAAGATATTTGAAGATTATTGTTCTGACAACCAATACGCCGTATCCATCAAGGAAGATACGACGTATCTGTGCCTGCACTCACCAAAGACCACGAAGGAAACAAGATCCAGTACGCCGTATCCATTAAGACCAATACGCCGTATTCAAGCTATATGGAAATAAAATATTCTGGAAGATATCAAACATGGTCCCTACTCCAATAAATCCCTAATACGCCATATCCAAGACTTTGGATATGCCATATCGACCATAATCTAGACCTTATAAATAGAAAACTCAAAAACGAGTTTTAGGTGTGCTAAATCATATTCTCGATACCTAAACCATAAAATTCGATTTTCAGAGGAGAAGAAGAGCAGAAGAGGTCAAGCAACGCAATTAATTCCATAGGAGACAACGTGTAATTTCTTGTACTCTTGTAATCGTTCAGTTTTTGGTATCATTCGTTAACTCGGTTAGTTTTGGCTAAATCATTACTTTTGTATTAATTATGACGTTTGAAGGCTAATACCTTTGGGTATTAGCCATTATTATGAAGAT
>BQNB010147071.1:0-13839 GCA_026074375.1 Tanacetum coccineum
ACTTGTGCTAGATATAGAGGAGTTGGATGACCAAATAATGTTACCACCACCATTGACAATTGAAAGGATACCTTGCCTGTCAAATTTGACAATACCTGAGGTATTGTTAACTGGATTTATCGGGTTAGCAACCCATGCGATAGTACGAGGAGATGTGTCCTTATACCATATTCCAAGGTATCGATTATTAGAACTCCCTGGGCTAAAGAAGCCAAGCTCAAATTGTTCATTCCCTGAAACAATTGTCTCGCCATCAGAGATTTTCTGATTCACAACTAGGGTGTCTAATGCATTACAAGTTGTTAGGATTAGAAAAAAGAAGGTAAATGAAGGGAGTAACATTATTGTTTAATTCTTATCACAAAGGAGTTGCATTGATTATTTTAATTGCTCTTATATGGATTAAAAAAGTGACACTTTATTGAGGGGGGAGATTAAAAATATACCAATAAAAGAAAGACACTGGTTTGGTCAATTGAAAAGTATGCTAACGGTTTATTATAAAATAATACATAATCTACACTTTTAATAGTATAAAAAAATTCTCAATTTTAAGTGTGGATAAATCTAAGAATCTCTTAAATGTAGAAATTAACTGTAACACACAATCTCTCCACACTTGAGGAAGTTTGCGTGTTGCAAATTTACTTCTACACTTATAAGTGTAGACAGTTTTATGATTTCTACACATCTAAATACATATAATTTTTGTACATAGGTTCTTCGGGATTAATACATCCAATTTACGAGTGACATACGTGATCGTTCTTTATAACAACTCATCCACAACTTAACTAAATTTATAAATCATAATCAGCTCTAAAGTTTAGACTAAATAAAAGTTTGTTATTTTCGTTCAATAAATGTCTGAACGTAAAAGTGTACGTACCTATAGACAAGCAAATCTTGTTGACCAGTACACCCAAACAATCTATAGGCAAAGTAAACCTTGTTGACCAATACACCCAAATTATCTATAGACAAAGTAAACCTTGACGAGGTCCACTAGCATTTGTCCTATGTAAAGAACAAAAGTTTTTTCTTTTCCTTCCCGTAAAATAAACTTGTGAATTTAACTTGGCTTCTTTTTTAGCCAAGGAAACCTATGTTTGAATCTTTTCACCAAAGTTTTTTTTTCTAATGGGTTTTTTTGAAGCCGTGAGCAAGATTGTCGAAAGATGCCCTCACTAAATGATATATAACCAATAACAAACCATTTTTGGTTTGACATGTAAGCAAAACCGCATATAAACTCGATTAAACTTTGATGATGTCAAAATTACCTTACAATTAATTTAAGTGAGGGGGTTTTATAACGCGCTCCATACAGCGTGTTGAAAAAACTAATTTACGTCGTGAAAAGATCTCTTTAAAATCGGTTTTGGTTTTTAGTCATAAAAGGTTTTATTTTTATTATTTATTTGTATCATTTGTCCTATAAACACAATTTTTCGATCAGGACCGTATGCATTTAAGAAAATCAATGTTTACGCCACAAAAGTGCATAGGTGTCACAAGATCCACCTTGGTTTTGTCACTGCATATATGAGTAATGAAAAGTTTTTGGCAAAGTTTATATTATTATGACCAATATACCTTATAAATATTACGGAGTACTAATTACAGAAAACTAACGTAGATTTATCATACAGATTTATTTTCATAAATATACTAAGCTTAATGGTTTTAATTTTAAAAATTTATTACGTATATGTCACAAAGCAGAAAAGACTTGTTGAAAGTCTGAAACTAAAGAGTTGTCAAATTAAAGGGTTTTGACATAAGATAGTAGCAAATTTCTTCAAATGTGTCGATTTAATACGTGAACTAAAAAACGTTTCACTTTTTTTAACAGAATTTCAGTTTTTGTTCCAATAGACACACTACTTTACGTGAAACGAGTTAAATCGGCTAAAAATGAAAATTCTAGTAAGTATTTATTATCATACTTAATTAAATTCTTGCCTTTTTCATCAAGAACTCAGATTCATTTTTGTAATTTCAAACTTTTTCTTATCCTCTCAATTTAAATGCTTCTTCCTAAATTTCATTCGACAATATAATCGATGGCTAGAATTTGGTGGATGTGAGGAAGTATATTTCGGCATTTTCTAGGTCATTGAGGATGGTGTTTGCCATTGTTGGTCTGTTATGAGAGGTTGGAAGGTGATATGAAGGTGTGTGTTTTTTATTACTCCATTATTCTGTGAGTCAACTGTTTGTTACGTGTAAGACTTGGTTACTCGTAGTTGGCTGTGCCGTTAGTCAAGCACTTAGGCACCAAGATGTGAACTCTTTGACTTATGGAAATAATGAAGAACTAATATGTGGACTACAACTTACATTATATTATTATAAGTTTATATATAACATAGGTGTTGCTACTAAGGGTGCTCACTATGGGTTTAGGTCGCGATCTGCATTTTACCCTGTCACATCAGTTTTCTTTCTTCGATGATTTACATGCGACCTTTTGTCACTACAAGACGACCTTCATTTTTTTTCTTTTTTTTAATGTTTTTTAACAACCAAATTAAATTTCATTAATAATAAAAACATTACATAATAAATTAAAAAACAATACATAATTATTCAGATAACATAAAAACATAACAATAAAAATTAAAACATAATTATTCAGATAACTTAAACTGATAATCTAAGTTATATCGCTCCTTGATTTCCAGTTTCATCTCGTGCAGCTTCTGTTGTTGTATTGCGGGCAAAGTAGAGTTGATTTCTGATTATAGGAATAAGATGTCTTTGTTCGTTTTCTCTTTCGGTAATTCAAAGCGTTTCGACGCTGAATTTCAGTTTTCTTGTTTGTCCCTTGGAATCTGATATATAAGGTTTATCAAGTTAAATAATCACATTCATGATAACAAAGTGAGGTTTTAAACATATATATAGATTTTATATATATATTTATATATATATTTTTTATATATATATATATATATATATATATATATATATATATATATTATAAGGGGATGGGGTTTCTAGGGAGGCGTGGAAAAACCATATTTTGCTTAGAAACCCGAAGGAAAGAAAACCAAACAGATGCCCTAAAAAAATCAAAGATGCCCTAAGTTTTTTAGGGCATCTGTTTGTTTTTTTTTTGTTTTTTACAGGATGTAAATCGAGGGCCATATTTGCCTGAAAAAACTATTTTTTAGCTGAAAAAAATTTAGGGCATCTGTTTTGGTTTTTTTAGGGCATTTGTTTGGTTTTTCTAGGTTTTCTGGGTTTTTCACCAAAATAAGGTTTTCTCATGATCCATCCCTGATATATTTAATTTATTTATTATATATATATATATATATTATATATATATATATTATATTATATATATATATATGGTAATATATATAAAGAACAAGTTTTTAAAAACACACAATAAGTAACTTTTCAACGTTATAGCTCTCTTATTAGAAACTTAAATAAGAATTTTGTCACACCTGGCTTGAGAAATTTGCATAGGTGGTTGAATTGAATGACATTGGGGTGGTGTTATCTCATACGAACTTATTCTCTAACAAAGTTATGAGAAATAAGAAAGAAAGAAAGTATTTCGTCTAGAACTGAAGCTTTAGCGTCTTCAGCAGTTTCTATTTAGTTTGTTTGAGAGATAAATGAACTCTTCAATGTGTTTCACATTAATTGGAAGAGATGACATTTACTCTAGGAATCCCTTTCCTTTTATAGGCAAAGGGATTAGGGTTTACAAGTTTAACCTAGACTACGTGGCAAGCATTAAATGGGTGGTTGAACTACCATTTAATGCACGTTTGCTTTCTTAGTACTAGGTACTGTCCTTTGAGGAAAGTTGTAGTTCCTTCATATACCAACTTTTTAGAATTTACATTTATCAAGAGATTGCTTTTATTCATTTTGCATAAAGCAATCTTTTATCTTTCTAGCCTTGTAAACTTTCTAGAAGTGAAACAACACGTTTCAAATTCTGTTAAGAAGATAGACAACGCTCAGCTTGGAATTGTCAACCAAGCTGAACTGAAGCTCTGACCAAAAGCCTTCTTCAGTTTCTATACTGCTGCATAAACTAAAGTGAAGATACTTCCCAATATTCTAAGGACCTGAAGAGCTGACGCTGAAGAAACTTCACTGACTCAAACTAAAAGTCTTCATCTTGAGTAATACTTAGGGGATTTTATGTTTAAATCTACTGAAAGACTGAAGGGCTCAGGAACTGAACCTAACAATCTCCCCCTATTTTAATATACAAATAGCCTAAGTTAAAATCAATTGTAAGTGAGCAAAACAACTTCTTCTTACACAACTGATATAAATTGAACAACATAAACTGATAACCATTTATTCTAACTTTCATTACATTACTTTTACAAAAGATAAAGTTATTACAAACGGTTTCCATTCTACTGTCTTAGTTGCCCAATGAACCTCTTCTTCATGCTGAACTTGATGACTTGTGTTTCTTTGTTGACCTAGAATGGTCTTTCAAGTCACTGGTTCTTTTTCTTTTTTTGTTTGCTAACTTATTTAGCTCATCCAGAGGATCTTGTTCTTTAAGAGGTTTGTTAAAGTCAATCTTTAGTTCTTTTTCAGTTTGATCAAGGTATTCCATTCTTGTCTTTATCAATCCATAGATGGTTTTCCATCCTTTTTCTTTTCTATTAGGACAAGCTTGTATAATCTCTCTCTATTCAGCCAGATGTAAGTCACTGACTTTGAAATTTGCAATGACTTGAATAGTCTCATCTTCCCTATATACTTTCAGTGAGATAGGGCCTTTTTATATGATAACATCACAGTTTATGATCTTTGAGCTTTTTCTTCATTTCGGCATCTTGTCACAATATCAAAGAGTAACTTCTTCTTGTGATATTGTTCCACCACATCAATGCCTAAAAGATCAACTAATTCATTTTGTAGGTTTGTTTCAGCATCCTTGGTTGTGTTCTTCTCCCCCTCAGCAGGTGAAGTAGTTGCTTGGCGTGCTGAAGGAACATCCTTGGTTGTAGCTCTTGATGCATTTTCCACCACAGTGGCAAACCTGGTCAAGGTTTCAGTAACCTTGTTCAATAGACTTGGAAGGGAATCCAAAGTCTTAAGCTTTGTCTGAACTAAGAAAACTAGAACTGGTAAAGCTTGAAACTCTGTTGGAAGTTCCCATTGAATATTCTTCAGTTCAGCAACCTGGGAGGTAAGATTGGAGATAGTGGAAGTGAAAGTCTCTAGTTTTGTTGGAATCTTCTTTAAGTCTCCAGGTAGCTCAATTTCCATATCTTTAACATGCTGCTTTAGCTCTTTAATCTCTCTAGATAATTCAGCGAATTTTGATGGGAGCTCTTTCAGTTCAGTTGGTAAGCCGCTAGCAAAGTTATGTGAGGCCAAGAGTTTGGAGAGTTCAGGCTTTAAAGAGGTTACCAGAAGATGAGTAAGCTGGTTGATGTTAGGAAATAAGGGCCTAGCCTTCAGTGAGGCAAATTAAGCTTTAGCTTTTGCCTTGTGTTGTTCCATCTCATCCTTCTGGGACTGAAGTAATCAAACCTAAGCCATTAACTCTTGAATTTAAGCCGATTTTGGAGATGGAGGATAAGGGATTGAAGTGTCTTTAGGTACATCATGAAAAGAAGCATGAGTATCTTTATCTTTGGCAACTTCCTCTTCCTCTTCCTCTTCACTCTCATCTGAAATAATGATTGGTTCATCTTCTGAAATAATGATTGGTTCATCTCACCATAAACCCCACTCATGTCTTCAGTGTTCACAACTAAACTGAGTTTCTTTTTCTGATTGGCCAGTTTTGGATTTGGATGCCTTAGTCTTGGACTCAGATGTGTGTTTTGAAGATTGTTTTATTCTAAGTCCACTTTTAGCTCCAGGCTTTTTGCCTTGGGGAACCTCCTCAGTTTGTGAGGAAGGTTTAGGAGCTTTGGGGTCTACATGCACATCTAAATTACAGATGGCCTTCATGTGGTTAGTGAAGGGAGGTCCTTTAGTTTGGTTTGGCTTCAGTGCCCAGTTGTGAACACTGAAGACCTGAGTAGGGTTTATGGTGAGTTCTATATTCTCATATTTAGGCATCATGTATTCTAGTAGAAAGGATATAAACCTAGGATAGGGAATAACCTTTTCTCTAGTTTTCTTTCTTAGTTTATGAATTATATCCTCCTATATTAGCCTAGCATAATCTACCTTTACCCAATTGGCCAAACAACACAGGATGTGCACTTTGTTGGAATTTAGTCATGCCACCTGGTTTTCCCGCTAAACAACTAATGTACTTAACCCTTAGGTAGACCCACCTCATGGGAAAGACACTCTTTTTTAGAGTACCCTTTGCACCCAATCATCCTCATTGTACCCTATTGTTGCAACCAATGGTCTTATCTAATGGTATAGAAAGGGTAGGGAAACGTACATAATGGGTAGTAGTTAATGAGCCTAAGAGCTATTACTAAAGGTGTTGATACCTTTGGTCTTCTCTAAATACCCCTGTAGGAGTTGATACCTAAATCTTAGAGTCATCTAAGGTCTTTGCAGTATACCAAAATTCACTCAGGTATTCTTTGTATTGAGTTGGGGCCCTGATAAATGCTTCCTTTAGGCAGCATTTAGAAATGAAGTCTGACACCTCTTTAAAGTATTCTGAGTTTGGTAGGAGGGATATAGAAGTGCAACTTTTTTGTTGGTGGTGAAGGCAATTTATTCAAAGATGAACTCAACCTGATGTGCAGGTAAGAAGGGATTTGGGCTTTTGGGTTTGTCAATAGTGACGGGTTCTTCTTTGGGAATGATTTCAGGTGAAGAGGGTTTGTGTGATGATGAATAGCATTTGGGGATTGAGATTGGATCTGGTTTGAGGTTGTGTTTGTTTTGTTTATTCTCGATGGATTGTAGAGTGGGTGTTAAAAAGTTGTGTGATATATTGATGATGAAAATTACAAATTGTTTCTTTAAGAAATTGTCAATTATCATTTTGAGGTTATAAAGTTAGAATGTTTAGGGTTTGTTTTCAACATGTGTGCTAAACTTTGTATTTAATGAAAGTCAGCAAAGCATGCATCTGACACCTAAAACAGTGAACAGCCGTCTATTCAACTGAAAAAGTAGGTGAGAGAAAGGTGACGAGGTCATTCTAACTTTTGGATGTCCTATATTAATATATTTTAATTAAACAACTTCTTTAAAAAGGAAATTATTTTAATAAAATAGTATTATTTTTGAGAATCACATTTGTTTTAAAACTGACCTTGAGATTGATGTTTGAAAAAGTTGGACTAGGTTCAGGTTTGGTGTTATGTTATGCTGAACAAATTATTGTGATCTTCATCATCATCAATCTTTCAGCGAAGGTGACAAAACCCCAAATGCTCATGCAAATCCATAAATGAGACATATGTGATTGCTCAGTTACTTCACTCGAGAGAAAGCTAAAGAATTTGACAAAATCATTTTATAAACCGAACTTGAAGAAAATAAATCAGTTTTGTTCAGTTCTTGACCAATATATGTGCTCCAGTGAAGGCGACAAAACCACACATGCTCATGCAAATCCATAAATGAGACATATGTGATTGCTCAGTTACTTTACTTAAGCAAGCTAAAGGTTATATGCAAAAACTGAACTGACATTTAACATATGAAAGTTTGTTCAGTTTTGGATGAAAGCGCTGAAGCTTTAGTTTTCTTCAGTCAGTACTGAAGCTTCAGGTTTTGAATCAATGTTCAACATACCTAGTTCAACAATCAATCTTTTGAAAGTTGGCTCATCCAGAGGCTTGGTGAAGATATCAGCAAGTTGATATTGAGTGGGAATGAAATGTAATTCAATGTCCCCTTTTAGAATATGATCTCTGATAAAATGATATCTGATATCAATATGCTTTGTTCTTGAGTGCAGAACTGGATTGTTTGAGATTGCAATAGCACTTGTGTTATCACAAAATATGGGTACCTTTTCATAAATGATATCATAGTCAGTGAGTTGACTCTTCATCCATAATATGTTGGCACAACATCCAGCAGCAGCTACATATTCAGCTTTAGCTGAGGACATAGCTACAGATTGCTGCTTTTTTGCACTCCAGCACATTAGCTTGCCTCCTAGCAACTGACAAGCACCTGAGGTGCTTTTCCTGTCCATGTTGCACCCAGCATAGTCAGAGTCTGAGTATCCTTTTAGGTCAAAACCTGAACATTTTGGATACCACAGACCAAGACTGGGAGTACCTTTTAGGTACCTGAAAATTCTCTTAACAACAATAAGGTGGGATTCCTTAGGATTTGCTTGATATCTTGCACAAAGACAAGTTGAGAATTGAATGTCAGGTCTGCTTGCAGTTAGATACATTAGTGATCCAATCATACCTCTATACTGAGTCTCATTTACAGCTTTGCCACTGAGATCAGGTCCTAAGTTGTTAGGGGGTACCATTGGAGTTTTCACTGATGAACCATTTATGTCATACTTTTTCAGCAGATCCTTGACATATTTTTCTTGGTTGATTGAAATGCCTCTTTCAGATTGTTTAATCTGAAATCCAAGGAAATAGGTGAGGACACCCATCATGCTCATTTCATATCTTTGAGTCATCAGTTTAGCAAACTGTTTGCATAATTTTGTGCTGGTGGACCCAAAGATAATGTCATCAACATAGATTTGAACCAGAATCACATCAGTTTGAGTTTTGTAGACAAACAGAGTGTTGTCTATCTTACCTCTTACAAACTTGTGTTCAGTGAGAAAGGTTGAGAGAGTTTCATACCATGCTCTTGGAGCTTGTTTACTCTGTCACAATTGACAAAGAACAGAAAGCCCTCAAACAGGGGCCTAGAAGGAAATCACGTTGCCCGTGGCGTGACAGTCATAAATATACATCATGACAAAGATACAAAGAAACGATCCCTCTAAGGTACGTTTAAAAATCCACTCATCGTTGGCATAAATAAATAGTTAAAGTTTTACATAGAGGCCCAAGATATATGGCGGAAGTTGAATAGAAAGGTTTTTCAAGTTTTTGACAACGATGTATTAACATAGATAAATAATTCTTGAAAATCGTCCAATTCAAGCAACACCATAAAGCAAGCAAAAGACATCCGACCGATAAGCACCGTGAGAAAAAACATGCTAAAACGTCAACATAAAGTTGGTGAATTCATAGGTTTGCATTTAATATTAAAAGTGGATCACAAGTTCATAGTACGCAAGTGACAGTTATAGGAGATACAACTTCACATAAAAAGAAATTTATTGTTGCGCTAATCTCATGACACCGAAGCTCACTTTGAAAGGAAGCATATTATATGCCAAATAAGAATTAATTGCCCTAAAGGTATCTGACCAAGATCACCTAGTGAAATCCGACATGGTAGAATACTTCGTTTAAACGGGAGCGCCGTGTCTCCCGAATCTAGTAAGCGCTACTTACCCAGATAGGGATAATTAGTCCTAATAGATCTATTTACAACATTCGCGCTTACTTAACCGGTCCTCCGGTCAAGAAATTAACGGTTCATGATAGTTCGGGCATTAGTAGTCTATTCACAACTTAGGCAACACGTAATCAGGAAAAGGAAACGTAAAATAACTGTGTCTATAGTTTAAAAACAAGCAATGTTTCTCACCCCAAAGTAGTAAAGTAAAGATAGTAAAAACGTGGGGCTATGAACTCACCTTTAGCAGATGGTGAGATAAATATCAATGAAAAGATATAGTGCCAAGAGGTCATACTTGAGACCTAAATCAATGACGCGTCTTAGAAAGACGAAAAGTATACGAAACTTGAACGAATCGTTTATGAGAGAAAAAGTCATCCATGAGTGTTTGTGCTTTGACTTAATTAACAAAACGCGACTAAATAAAATTATAGAGTTTTTCGTTAAGTTTCGGCGTTTAATCCAAAAATTACCATTTTTAGTAAGTTTCTATTTTAGGAAAGTCTTTAGTTTCGGGACGTTAATACCGTCCCCTATATTCGCTTAATCCAATTTTCCTTAAATGCACTAGAGAAATCTAAACGTTTAACTTCCATGTCCATCTTGCTAAAATTTACCAAACTTACTATTTTTAGTAACCTTAACGCTTTTCCTAAAATATGTTAACGACGTCTTTAAATGATACTAATCAATATATATGTGATACTATATGTTTCGCTAGCGTTTTAAAAGCTCAAAATATCCCGAAAGTGTCCGAAAACTCATTTTACTATTCACATCAGCACCTATGTAAATTATTTTGCCGAAAAATGTTTCAAGTTTCATTTGGCTATAACTTGGCCGTTTTAAGTCTGATTTTAGTGTATAATACATGAAAATCTATCTACTCGAAACGAGCTCTCCAAAAACTACTTTTACGCCTAATGAATACATTCCTAAGTCGACCAAAACCTCAAAACAATTTCAGATCAGCAACTATGTATTTCGCAAACGCTTTCAAAAATTACACCAAACTTCACAATCGTGCCTAGTCTAGCCTAATCTCCATTCACAACTAATCCACAACCAAACCACACCTAAAACTAACCTAATCCCTTTATTTCTGTTGTTGCAACTCACTTTTCAACTCACCTCACAAAGATAATAAAGTCATAAACATATTACTTCCATTTTTATAAAAGATGACAAGATATTATTTCATTTCTTTTTGAAAAATCAACACAAACACCATAGGAATCATAGATCTATGCAAGAACATAAACATATGTAGGATGAAAGTAGAAATGAAAGTATAAGTTTCAAGATAAGCTTACAAATATGAAGAACAAGCTTAAGAAAACACAAGAATGAAGATGGAAGACTTGGATTTTGAAAAACCCCAAATAATAACCAAACCCTAATTTGTAGATCTTGAAGTAAACCCTTAAATCAAATGATTAGACTCTTGAAACACCCTTAGATATGCCTAGAAATGATCTTGGAATGAGTGGATCTTGATAGAAATCAAAACTATGAAAAGTATATGTATGTATGTGTGTGCCGTGAGCAAGGAGAGGGAAAAAGAGAGAGATGAGTGATTTTTGAGGCTATGAAATGAGAATGAAACCCTAAGTTAGAAGAATGCAAGGTATTTATAGGAAAAGACTAGGTTAAGGGCTCATGAAAAGTTAACAAGTGAGTGAAACCAATGGCTAAGTGACCAACACACACTAAGGGTGTGTGTGGTGATGGTTTGGACGCAAACACAAAGGGGAGGGGGGTTCAAGTCTTGATCACTAGCCAAAATAATTAAATGAAATAGTTAGTGGAATTGTGGTCCTCCATGGATGAATGAAGACAAAGGGCGTATCAAAAACAATACTACTGGTATTTTTCGTCGTGTATCAAAAACTATATACGATTTAATGAAAACTTATCAAAATCGAAAAACCAAGAAAATTGGTCGTCAGATGGGCGGCCCCCTTATCACTAAGATGACCGACCGTGTTAATAAGGGCTGCCCCCTTATTGATTAGGGGGCGGCCATTTAAAATTGCCAAACACCTCTCACCTGTATAAAACACATAGCCAAACACCCACTTTGTTCTTCCCTTTCTTCCTGCGCTCGCTGTGACGAAAACACCATCACCAAAACTTCACAATCCAACCTCCTAACTCAAAATCAATCCAATTTCGCATGGGGAAAACACCGATAACGTAATTAACAACTTCTATTGTAAGCTTTTCAATTCTTTTCTCTTTTGATTTCATCCAGTTTTATTCATAATCAAAATTGGGAATTTTTAAAATTTTTTATTCTTATAATTAGGATTAAGCAATCTATAACTATCATGATTCCCGTAGTAGTAGGAATTCAAAAATTTTAATAGGTTGAATCATGAAAAAAAAATTGGGTCAAAATTTTACATAAATATATATAATGTCGATTTTTTTTTCTAACTCGGAAATTTCAAAATATGCTTTCATACATTGTTGATATATGCCAAAAACGCTTTACAAATTTCAAAAATGAACTCTTACCTATTGACGAAACATATATAAGCCAATATATATTTTTCGACATCTTTGGTCAAGTTCTACTAAATAAAGGAGCGTTTGGATTATCTCTTAAGATTTTAGTCTTGAGTCGGAATAATCTTAACTCCACTTTTTATTACGTATACAACCGTATGATGAACTCATACTAATCGTCAAGGCACATAATTCAACATATATTTTTCGACACTAAATTTTCCTAAATACAAGAGCGTTTGGATTATTTCTTAGGATTTTAGTCTAGAGTCAAAATAATCATTACTCCACTTTTGTTACGTATAGAATCATACGATGAATTCATACTAGTTGTCAAAATATATAATTCAATATATACTTTTCGACATGTTAGGTTGAATCAAATTAAATAAAGGAGCGTTTGGATTACTTCTTAAGTTTTTACTTTATTTTAGAGTCGAAGTAATCCTTGTTCCACATTTGTGGCTTTTATTTCAACTCTTGCTATATATCTTTATTTATATAATTGGTAAGTTTTTTGTTGTTATCTTGTTTAGGTTACAAAAATGCCTCGAGCAATTTTTGGTGACACTCACTTACCAAATCTTACATACCCAAAGTATCCAAAATACCTGGTATTTCCCCCGTCATTGCTCAATTCTACAAACCCATCGAAACCCGTTGTATTCATGAGGGTCGAGTTGTGGATGAACTCTATTACAAATCCAATCATATTAAGCGTTATTTTACTAACATTCGTTTCAATTGTCTTTACGAAATTAATGAGCCAATTGTTCCTCGGTTCATTCTAGATTTTTATAGCCAAGTCACACTCCAAAAAAGTGACTCCGGTCATCTTCTAATCTCGTTCATGATCCAAAACGAATTCATCACTCTCTCGCTTGCATAATTCGATCGGATTCTCAAAATTCCATACAACGGTCAATCCGTCTTCACAAATGAATGGGATCTTGCATCTCTTTCTATCATTCAAAATATCGAAGGACCATATCATACTAAGCTTCCTACTTCCGACGAAATTCGTCGAATTCTTCAATTTTAACATGTTGAGTCTAACCGCACTATCAAAAACAAAAATGTCATTCTTACGCCAAATCAAATCCTTACCAAAGAATTAAGACAAGACATGAAGCGTTGGGAAGAACTCATTCGTGAGAATGTGTTCGGACTAGGAGGCCACCGAGACCATCTTCCGGCATGCCTCGCTCACATGTTATATTGTATTGTTGCCGAAGAACAATATAATCTTGCTTATTTCTTTGCCAAGCAAATTGAAAGTGCTCGGGCTACTCCAACCGCTAATCTATCTTATGGTATGTTTTTGACACATCTTTTTCGACAAGTCATGGAAATCTATCCTCATCTTGACAATGGCATTTAAAATGTTGTTGATCGAGTCATGCGTCTACTTTCTCTAAAACAAATTCAGAAACCCCAAAGTTATCGTGGAATGCAAAAAGCCCGTCACTCCGTCTCTTCATCATCCGCTCGTCACTTTGGATCCTCATCTCATCATGAAAATGGTGGAGAAGATGAAGGTACTTCCCGTGCTAGTACTCCATTCCTACTTCTTACCTCAACTCTCTTTCACCACTAACTCACCAAACATACAACATTCCCACGACCTCGTAACAAAGTAACAATCTTCTCTTTGAGCGACAAACATCTTTGCTCAGTCGGCAACAACAAATGCATGAGGAAATAAGAGGTGGATTCAAGTCATTTGGAAAAGCACTAAAAGGAGTATTTGGAAAGAAGAGGAAATAAGTCAAGAAGAAGTTGTTTAAATAAGTTTATTTAGCTAAGTTGTTTAGACTTTTTCTGTGTTCTTAGTACTCGTTGTGTTAGAACATTTATTTGCTTGCATGTGATGATGGTCCGATTTACTCGGAGTAACTTTAA
>BQNB010147072.1:0-5000 GCA_026074375.1 Tanacetum coccineum
ACATTATTTGTATGGCACTAAGTGTACGGTATACACCGATCACAAAAGGCCACAATATATTTTGGATCAAAAAGAGCTAAATATGAGGCAGCGTAGATGGATTGAACTTCTGAGTGATTACTATTGTGTTATTCGTTATCACCCGGGAAAGGAGAATAACAATTTACCCGAGCAAATTCGGAATGCACAAGTTGAAGCGTGCACGGAGGAAAATATTGGTGCCGAAGGATTTCTTGGCAAAGGGGAGACATTTGAAGTTAGATCCGATGGTACAAAATGTCTGAAAGGACGAGTATGGTTACCATTATTTGGAGGATTGAGGGATCTAATCAAGTTGGAATCTCATAAATCAAAATATTCCATTCATCCTAGGTCGGATAAAATGTACCATGATTTGAGGAAGTTATACTTGTGGCCAAATATGAAAGCTGACATTGCGACATATGTCAGTAAGTGCTTGACATGTGCTAAAGTCAAGGCTAAACACCAAAAGCCATCAGGATTACTTCAGCAGCCGAAAATTCCTGTTTGGAAATGGGAGAGAATTACAATGGATTTCATTACAAAGCTTCCAAGAACATCATCTAGATATGATTCAATTTGGGTCATTTTTGACCGATTGACTAAATCTGCTCACTTTATTCCGATGAATGAGAAGTTTAAGATGGAGAGGCTTACTCGATTGTATTTAAAGGAGATTGTTTGTAGGCACGGGGTGCCCGTGTCGATTATTTCGGACCGAGACCCTCGCTTCGCATCAAGGTTTTGGAGATCTCTTCAAAACTCATTGGGGACGAATTTAGATATGAGCACTGCTTACCATCCTGAAACTGATGGTCAGAGTGAAAGAACAATACAGACATTAGAAGACATGTTGCGTGCTTGCGTGATTGACTTTGGTAGTGGCTGGGATAAGCACTTACCTTTGGCTGAATTCTCATACAATAATAGTTATCACGCTAGTATTAAAGCCGCACCTTTCGAAGCTCTATACGGAAGGAAATGTAGATCGCCTGTATGTTGGAGTGAGGTTGGAGATGCCCAACTCACGGGACCAGAAATGATTCGCGAAACGACAGAGATGATTGTGCAAATCAAGAACCGATTATTGGCTGCTCGTAGTAGACAGAAAAGTTATGCGGATGTGAGACGTAAACCTTTGGAGTTCGAAGTGGGTGACAAAGTTATGCTGAAAGTATCACCGTGGAAAGGTGTTGTTCGATTTGGAAAACGTGAGAAATTAAGTCCCCGTTATATTGGACCATTCAAGATTTTATCAAGAGTGGGTCCGGTGGCATATAAACTGGAATTACCCCGAGAGCTTCAAGGAATACACAATACATTCCATGTTTCGAACTTGAAGAAGTGTTTATCGGATGAAGATCTTATTATTCCTCTTGACGAAGTAAGGATCGACGAGAAGTTGCATTTCATCGAAGAACCTATCGAAATCATGGATAGGGAAGTAAAGCAACTTAAGCAAAGTCGAATCCCTATAGTCAAAGTTCGATGGAATTCGAGTCGTGGACCGGAATATACTTGGGAAAGGGAGGATCAAATGTGGAAGAAATACCCTCACCTCTTTGATTTTAACAAGAAAGCGGGCAACAAGATGAATTGTTCTTCAGGGACGAAGATCCCTTTTTAGGAGGAAATGCTGTGACAATCCGTCAATTTTAGGTCATTATTTTATTCTCAAGTATTAATAATATTTTTCATTTTTATGTTGAGATATGAACTCACGACTAACCGGGAGAATTATGGCATACACTCGTAATTTATGTGACGTTTACAAAGAACCGACGAATTCTACGTTAAGCATCGACGCTTAAATTTTCAAAATGCCATAGAAATAATTTTATTACATTCGTTTTTAATTTTCATATTACGTGCATTTTTCGTATTTCACATAAAATCTTTACGAGCAATGTTTATAATTATTATTCGTCTTGTACTCTACGTAAATTAAATTTTCAGAAAAATTACCCGTACGATGTAAAACTATTTTTATTATGTTTATTTTTACTTCGTGGTTTTGCCTTAACTCTCGGAATATTTGACATTCGTACCCGTTAGCCTCAAAACTACCCACCTATCTTAAAATTTTACCTACAAAAATTTAAACCATAACCACCCCAACTCACCCCATGAGGGGCGGCACAAAAGAGCCACATGGTTTAACCATGTGGCATTCAAACTCTTCCAACTTGCATGTCTTGCATGCATAACTTAGATAAAACCCACACTTCATCTCATAATATTGGTAAAAATTTCACTCACCTCTCTTGTTTCTCTCCTCCTTGCCGTCCCAAAATCTCCACACAAACACCCATTTTATAATTTTTTTTAAGATCAAACAACAAGCACACTAGTGAATATGACTACCTAGTGTGTTTCTTATACTTTGGAAGTGATTAAAAAGGGTTTTTAAGAAGGTTTTACAAAAGTTTGGGGCTGAAGTTATAAGAGTGTTTTTATAAGAGTTTTGGGTAAATAAAATGATGATCAAGAGTATTTGGGGTGAAGATTAAGCTTGAAGTTGAAGCCCTTATCAAGCCTTGTTCTTATTTTGATCATTTAATCATTGTCTACACTTTTCTTGTGGTAAAATTTAATGAGTCTTGTTATGTTTTATTTTGATTTCCAAATGTATATGTATATGTATGATGTATGATGATCAAGGAATAAAAGTGTTAATGCATGCATAGATCTAGGTTAGATCTAACAAGAATGACCATTAAAACTAGTGAGAAAAATATATAATTCATAGGCTGTAATAAACAGTAAGTTTTATAAAACTCAGAAGGTTTGAGGTTGGATTTGATAGCATGAGGTCATAGATAATTTTATTATGAACATTTGGCAATTTGGATCACTTCTAGAGGATAAATAATGAATGAGTTATGATGAAATCACTAAAACTAGTCAATTCTGGACATGCTATACAGATTGTGTAACAAGTCACATTTATAAACTGAACCACTTAAAAAGTGAAAACTATGGGTTGTAGCTAAAGTCATGTAGCTTCCGAAATTGTAACATGATCTTTATGTATAAAAGTAACCCTATGTATATGTATGACTAAAAGATGAACTAAAAGGGGTTTACATCTGTAAAGTGGACTTAAATATGAAGCCAAGCATATAAATATATAAATTATACTATTTATGGTTTATAAATTACAATTATTTTCGTAACACAAAAGTATACAAATTTTCCTAAAAACCCGAACTCTATATTATGTAAAATGGTTTTATGACTAAAACCCGAGGTGATAGGACCCACTTCTTGGGAGTTTTAAAAGGCTAATAAACTGATAATAAAAGTATCCCGACCCTGAGAACCCAAAAACTTATAATAAAAGTTGTATACTAGCTAAAATGGACCCGTAAGGCTTATTGGACTACTAGGCCCAATGAAACAAAATAGACAATATGGACTTAGCATTAGGCCCAACCCACTTGGACACTATAAATGGACTAAGACCTGGTCTTAAAAAAATAATATCAATAAAAAAGCTTAATGGACTTGGTTAATGGCCTTAATGAGCTTTTTGGCTTATATGGACAATACTAGTTGAAATGGCTAAAAGTGGCAAATTAAAAACATGTAAAAGATTAAGTTTAAAATACTTACATCATATAAACTTAATCATCATGTTAACTACATGTATACATATATATTGACGGGTAAAGTGCAATGGGTCACAACGGTATAAACGTAAATGCGGAAACAAAACCTTCGTTTGACAGCACTTAATCATACCTACATATACAACTTGTCCTATTTTGGAGTTATTATTAATATTTACCGCTATACAACCTAAGACCTATACATTTTTTAAAGGAATCCGAGTGATTACGTGCCGACGGTCCAAGTTCGACTTATCGCCGTTACTTTCTACCGATATTTTCAAGTGCGTTTCATAGCCTCGCATTTTTTTACACTTTAACTATTATTTGTTTATTGTGAACTCGCTAGGAGATAACAGCTTGTTTTTAAAATAGAAACCCATGGACCCCGAATTATGCTAGTAGCCTTGATTATTATAAGTTAGCTTAACTCGCTAGATAAAAGACCCGCGGAAATCATGAATTGTTAATTGCCAGGAAAAAGGCATACGCTTATACATGAAATAGTACTATTTAGAGGCTACCACCTCTAATCTGTGATGACTAGCTATCGTCATGTGTTGGGAATATGACACCACGGATGCATTGTATAGAGAATAAGATATACTCATAGCGAGGGTGTATAGTGGGCATTATATTGAATATATGGTAAGGTTCGATGTCATGAGGCTTATAATAATCCTCCGATATAACTTTGTTTGGCCACATCGTTATATCCCGATGAATATTGAAAAATGATACTTGTGTTCGAAATTTTTTTATTTTTTATATATATAAACTCTATGGATTCACTGAACATTATTGTTGACTTTTAATATGTTTTATCTCAGGTCCTTGTAGGTAATTCGGCGATGGAGATATGAAGGCCCGCTAAATAATTATTCATTTGAAAATGTTTTGTAAAACGTTGTATGATGTTGTTAAACTTATTGGGACCCGTGATGTAAACATCATATTATTCAAATGAATGAAATTTTCTCAAAACGCCTCTTTTTGAGTCGTTTTCTATGGAATTATGATTATTAGTGCTATGAGCTTAACACATTGGTACCCATCCGCTGACATGACGCTAAATTGAGGGTGTTACACTCTTTTTGAATTATTGTTACAAGAAATAGATAGGTGCAATGCTGCGTTTCTATCATAAATAAACGAAGGCACGTGAGCTTGAAATTAAATCACATACGGTCACGTGACAGCGCACTCATAATGGAAGGACGAGTAAGATTTCACCACGTGGCAAAGCTATTTAATTTATATATCGCTTCTCAAATTGATGAGAGAGAGAATTATAATGAATTAATCATACAGTTGGAATTTATGCATACGAGGAACGAAATTTAAAAAGGCCACATGGCACAAAGCTGA
>BQNB010147072.1:10000-16488 GCA_026074375.1 Tanacetum coccineum
ATTGGTGTGAGACTTGAATTAGGCGCCAAAAGAGTTATTCAAGTTTAATTTTGTTTCTAAGAACTTATCTATTAGGTGCCAACAATGAATATGAAAAGGAAAGGGTACCACATACATTCCTTATTTATAGTAGACTTTGTTGGTAGCTTATCACTTTGCAGAACGTGCAGACTTTAGGGTTTCATGTGACGGCATAAGAATATTTTTTTGTTTTATGTGGCTAAGATTGTATGTTGAGTTGATCCAACGATTTGAAAATGTGTCCAGGTCATCATTTTTTCTCTTAGTAGCAGCAGCAATATATATTATTGTCGGCAACCAATAATCACTTCACTTCATATTAAGAACAAGAAATAAAGATTAGGAGATGAGAAGAATTTTAGAGAGAGAGAGTGAGAGAAAGCTAGAGAGAGAAACTAGAATTGGGAGGATTAGTTGCAAATGAAAAGTTACAAATGAACCAACACCCTCTCCATCCTTGGAGAGGGGTATTTATAGTTAAGATTAAAAGGCTTGCATGCCTTTAGTAATTCTACGAGTCGGGCTCGGGTTTACTTGGGCTTTCACCCGATACACGTGACCGATTAGATTACAAATAAGAGCCCGTTTACCCGTCTAGCCTATTACAACGTATATTAATTTAGTGACCGAGACCTAACATAGTTTTGAACGAACTTCCATTGTTTGACTCAATATTTTGAGGCTAACAATCTCCCCCGAAGTGAGTTCATTGTGACACTCCTTCGTGAGATCAATGAGATTGCTTTTGTTGTTAAGCTCTTGTGATCTTTGTCTCTGTCTACGTTGTAGGCTTGTTCCTTCATGCTTTGTGATCTTTGATCTTGAGCCTTTGTCATTGTCTTTAGACTTCGTCTTTTCCGTCCGAGATCTTTAAATCTTTATCCTTCCGTCTTGATCGTCTTTGCCACCTTGAGATCTTGTGTCTTGACCAACATGCTCATACTTTGCATCATCTTGAAAGCTTGCTAACAATCTCCCTTGATAGACTTGATATCTTTGAAGGAAGATCTTGTATATCAGAGTTTGTGCGGAAGTCTTTGTCTTTAATTCTTGAGCTTTCATGATTCTTGAATCTTGATGCTTATAGAATTTCTTTGTAGTTTGAGCATGAGCATGTGGTAATGAATCCGACTTCAGCTGGAATGAGGCATCACCATCTCCATCTTTATGTATCCTGAAATAAAACAGTTAGCAATAAAGCGGGTGGACGAATATGGCTTTGTCATTCGTCCGGATTTGGTTAGATTAACCTCCGGTTCCGTAGGACCGTTTTACAGTATAAATACTGTACCTGTGATCAGGTAGATTCAAAGAATCTCCTTGACAGGGTTTCCAGCTCAAAGCGTAGGGTCTTCTAACACAGATGTATTAGATTTACCATGCTTGCTTGTTCTCATTACCGGAACGTCTCAAAGCAGACAACACGGTAAGAGTGAATCAGATAGTTACTATCTTTCTGATTATGTCGTCAATTCATTTACTGGACCTTTATCGATATCCAGTTGACACAAGCTTGATTCATATAGAATCTCGCAAGTCACCTACCGCAGTGCTGTTTGATGATGACACTGGAAGGATTTCCATTCGTCATTGTGAATACTAAAGAGTATCACTCTGAATGTTCTGGCAGAATCACAAGGATAATGCGTAGGACTCTTGTTAACAGCTTGTGAACTTAATGATGTTCAACAAGTGTTTGTCATGGAATGTGTCCTAATGAGATTTATTTGATGATCTCTTGGCTCCAGACTCGATTAGTGTGTTTTGGTTTTTAGTAATTGGAGGCTGGAGCAGACTGCCACCTATTCAATATTAACTAACTCGGAGTGAAAAAGTCAATAGTAGTCGAGTGTATCTCCGTGGCAAATGAGACAAGTTTCTTTTGAGAGAAACTTGAATGGATGGAGAGGGTTGTGCATTGCATCACTGGGTCCATGATGTTGTTTTCAATGTCAGCAATCAACATTGTGATTCTGACAGCATATGTATTGACCATGTTTCTGCCTAAGTTATATGGAGGGCTTTTTTCTTTTCACCCTTTATCCATACATTTCTTTTTCATTCTTCAACCCCTTCAATGCTTACCAAGACGTCATTACTAACACCTTATTGTGATTGTTCCAGTGTTAGCTCAATCTTAGTCGGCATTCTTCCCTTATACACATTCATCTCCAATCATACCTAAAGAGCGCTGCTATTTCTAACTATGGAGTGTCCCTTGGGTAGATCCTCGGTTCTGCGTGGATCATAGGACAATATCATAAAACCTTACACTTATGACTTCAGAATCGTCGTGAAATAGATGTTGTTGGGTTATGAGATCGTAACCATAATAAAAACATTTTTTCAAAGGTATCAAAGCCTTTGAGTCGATTAAGTCATTATTATTTTCAAGACACAATTTATATACATTTCTTCCTTATTTTAAATAATAATGCACTAGTTTTTGAAATACTTTGTGATTAAATTTGTCCTTGAAAATACATGGGGAAATATTTTACTTAGCATGAATTGTATATGGAACATAAACTTGCTCCCCCTCAATTTACATATGTTGGACACCAAAAACAATGATACCAAGTTGTAAAATAAATATAAATTGAGGTTGATACCTTAGTCATCTTTTAACTATCTTTCTATTGAATTGTCATTATTATCTTGGTGTTTATTAAGGACTTTTTGGGAATTGTTTGATACATAAGAATGGTCGTGAGATGATGTATCCTAACTCATTAATTGTTTGGTTTTTCGAAAAAACTCCACTTGAAAGATGGAAGTGGTTGAACACAAATTTTGAAATAAGATTATTAAATCGTCAGTGAGCAATTCTGAAAAAAATTGTGTATCAAACATTTTGAAAAAATTCATGTTAGAAGACTTTCTCTTCCAACTTTAAGGGTAAGCGCTTATGCGTCCACTATCCTTTTTCTTGGGCTTAAAACTTTGAATGCCTGGTACGAAACAGGCTCAGATCGAGGAAAAGTTGGAATTTCTCGTTGTAGGATAATTTTCTTTATTGATTATAAACTTTCTTTTGATTTGAAGTCGGGTTACGTACTGATATTTGCACATAAGCCATCAAGGAAAAATTAGATATGACATGTTTTGAAAGCATTTGATATCCTGTTCTAACTTCATTTCACGCCCGCCGTGTCGATATTAATCAACATTTCCAGGTACGTAAATGTTATTGATTCCAAGAGACATGTTGAGAAGAATATTTTTTTGAAACATTTTCTGATTTTTTTTGATTTTGTATTTTCTTTTTGAAATTTTATATTTTTGTATTTTTCTTTTTGAAATTTTATATTGTTGTATTTTTCTTTTTTTCAAAAATATGTACATGTTGATGTTTGATGAGGCATCAAGCAGATTCATTTGTCAGAACCTCCAGTTTTGCTGGAGTCAAACATCTCATACCAATTAGTCTGACGAGATACTGAAACCTTTCTTCGGCAAGGGATTTAGTAAACATGTTAGCCAATTGGTATTCAATTCTGACAAAGTACAATTCAATTATACTGTTTTCAACCTGTTCTTTGATGAAATGATACCGAGTATGGATGTGCTTGGTACGGGAGTGCTGCACGGGGTTACATGATATTGATATGGCTGACTGAGAGTCGCAATACAACGGTATTTTGTTGTAGTTGAAGCCATAATCTTGAAGCTGTGTCCGCATCCACATTACTTGAGACACTGGCTGATAACGCCCGTATTCAGCTTTGTGGATGACATTGCAGTACAGTCTTGCTTCTTTGACATCCAACTGACTAATTTATCACCTAGGAACTGTATTCTCTCCAGAAATGCTTTGCGAGTGAGTATCAATGCAACCCGGCATGATCGACATTGAGAAAGCACCTGGTTAGTTCAAAGCCAGAAAGAACCATTCGGTACCATAGTCCCATCTGAATGGTACCTATTAAGTATCGAAGATCCTTTTAACCTCTTTGAGGTGTTTTTCAGTAGGTCTTGTTGACATCTTGCACCAATAACATACAGCTTGCACATGTCTGGTCTACTAGATGTCAGCTACTTGAGTGGCCCGGATTTGCTACGGTAGTCAGTTTGGTTACGGGATCACCACTCAAGTCTGCATCTAATTTCGGTTTCATAAGCATTAGTTGTACTCCATGCTTTGTCCTTTTTCCATTCCATGTTTTTTCTGAATCTCTAAAAGTATATTTGGCCTGATTGATTAAAAAATACGCGTGGGATTGGTGGATCTGAAAGTCCGAAAAAATAATTTCATTTCCCCCTTAAGGATATATCTCAACTCTACCATGCATATTTAAGTTTTCAAAACGTTTTGAAAATTTAGGGTTTATGGAACCAAAGATAATGTCATCAACGTAAATCTACACAAGTAAAATGTCCTCCCCGTATTTTATCATGAATAAGTTTGGGTCAATGATACCTTTAGTAAAACCTTTGGAAATTTAGGAATTTTGAGAGTTTCATCTACCGGCTCTCGGAGCTTGTTTCAATCAATATAGAGCTTTCCTTAGACGGTAGACTTTGTTGGGATGATCAGGATTCAAGAATCAGTTCTGGTTGATGTGCAACTTAAAAACTCCTCCTTCAGTGGACCATTAAGAAATGTCGTTTTTCACGTCCATTCGGATAAAATTCGGAAAAGACTTGTAGTACACATATGCGACAAAAAATCATGACAGCCTCCAAAGCAGCAACTGGAGCAAATGAGTCTCAAAGTCAATACCCTCTTCCTGAGCATAACCCTTTTGCTAAAGTCGTGCTTTGTTGCGAAATTACGTTTGGTCTTCATCCTTTTTGTTTTTCGAATAACCACTTTACGCCTGATTACGTTCTTGCCAAAGGGTTTTGTAACGAGTTCCTAGACTGTAGTCTGGTGAAAATGATGAAGTTCTTCCTGCATTGCTTCTATCCTTGCAGATCAAGGCCATTGCTTCCTTATGTTTTTCGGTTCAAACTATACTCACGGTGAGTGCGAACATCCATTTCCAGGATCTGTTGCAAGTTGTCGTTCGTGTTTGCGCTGGCTTGGATGATTTCCAGAACTTGAGTTATACGGGTGTTCTTTTGTCCATTGGTATTCGGAATCTTGAGGTTGATTGAAGGGTATGCATTTTGATAGTTATCCAAGTATTGCCTCGTGAGGAAGACTCAGCAATTTCTTGTACCGGTGTACAGAAAGGATTGGTAAATTCTGCTTGATTATTGTTGTTTTCCTCAGCATGAACTTTGTTTAGAGTTGATGTTCTGAGGGAGGGGAGGTTGAATATGCATTGAAAGTAGTGTGTCTTTTTTAATAGAATTGTTGGTGGGAGAAGAAGACTTGTTGACACGAGAAGTACCATCATTGAAAAATTCATCATACAAAGGACCGAAAAGAAGATCCAACTCCTGTTGTGATTGAATTGTTGTATCTGCTAAAGGAGAAACATTTTGTAATTCTGGTGCGGGGTCAGGGTTATCATAATCTGACGCCTTTTGTCGTTGGGGAACGAGGCCTGAAGTGTCATTAGCAACAGACATCTCTGACATCTCTTTGATCTCATCAAATCTGAGATGGATGGATGATATTTGCTTAATTGTATGCTAATTTACCCGGGATTTTGCCTAATAAAAGCCAAATAAACGCCAAAAGAATAGAAAATGTGTGCTTTTGTGTCCAATTGTGCAGGTAAGGATTGAAAAGACAAAAAGAAGCAAAAACGATCAAAAACCGACAAGAAACGGGAAAAAGACAAAGAGTCAAGAGCAAGAGTGAGAAATCAGCCAAAGATCACAGCCGGATCAGCCCGACTCAGTCAAAGAAAGAAATAAAGGAAGTCAAAAGCCAAATTACAAGTCAAAGGGCCATTATTGACAAGTCTTAAAAGTTTAAAGGGCTTACTTTGAAGATAGAAGTTTCAAGGGCCAAAGTTGCCAAAGAGTGAAAGTTGATTTATAAAGAAGAAAAGGAAGAAAGAAAGACACAAGGGCCAATATTGCCATTCTCAAACCTCTTTATAACTACAAAATGGGCGGGGCAAAGACAAGGACTAGTTGTGCCAATTCTCCAAACATTCAAATAAACACCCGGCTTACTCGCAACAGAATAACAACCTTTAACCACCACAACTGATTTTCCCGCCAAGAATTCACACAACCCAAATCCCGTTTTCCCCAACCCCGCTCCCTTTTAAACAACCAAAATCATTCATACACTTTCACCAATCAACAACCAACACGTGGCACTTCCCTATTGGCCATGACACCTCATCAAACCCATCAAACGGCTCAAATTCACTCACAAATGATCAAGGGCCAAGATTAAAAAGACCATTCTAGAAAACCTTCCCTCTCTTCACCTCTCCTCTATAAATAGCACCCTTAGACATCATATTTCGGTGGTTAGATTTTAGTTTTAAACTTTTACCTTGTAATTTCCGTTTTTAAGCAATTCTCTTTTACTTCAAGCAATTAAGCTTTTAAGATCT
>BQNB010147073.1:0-16488 GCA_026074375.1 Tanacetum coccineum
TTTATTTTCTGTAAGTTTTATAAATAATCAGCATGGTAACTGATAACTACTACTAATGCTCAGATTACTAAATCTGCTGAAGTTATATCAATTTCCAGTGAAGATGAGAAGTGTGTAGATCAGAGTGTCGAGGTATATATTATGTTTTTTTAACTGGATAATAGCATTATAGCTAGAATTGGTAGTCAGAGGTTTGTCAGTTTGTGCATAACTATTAAATTTATAAAATGTGCCATTATATTGTCAGGAAATTAACGAGTCGAGTCCAAATGTTGTGTTTGATAAACAAGAATTCAGTGAAGTAGAAGACATGGAGGCTGATGGAGAAATAGCAGGTTAGAGATCTCATCAGACCTTATATGTATAATTGTTTTAGTTAGTCACATTTCCATCATTGAATTTAACTGGCTACAAGGTTCAGTTACAACATTTATATGGTTATGTAAGTTTCTCTTTCCATGTTATAATGATAATCAATATAAATCTACAGCTCTCCAACATTCGTGGGTCAGATATAGGTACATATATTATTAGGTCTATCAGCATAAATGGGTTACAAGGAAATTATGTTTCCTTGATCCTTGCTTATGATTTTCAAGTGATTGCTAATTTAACCACTTTTAAGATATAAGTGGGGTTATTGGGTATATGTGGAAATCAATCAGTTATTTATTACTGAGTGTGTTAATAAACCAGGAAGTTTCTATTCAGCTAAAAGAGTTAAGAAACGCAATTGGAATTGTACTTAAAGCCTGTTCTTGAACATATGGTCGCCATCAAGATTATAAGCGTTCTCTAAATCACAGGTTGTGACAGTTTAGATTCAGCTGGCGTGGGTTCGGAGTTGCCTGTTGTAGTTGACGATGAAGTTTCTTCCATGCTGGAGGAAGACATACTTGAAAGTACTATTAATGCTCAGGTTATCGGATCTGTTGAAGTCATATCAGCATTCAGTGAAGAACAAAAGTTTGTAAAGCAAAGTAACAAGGTATAATGGATTATGGCTACAAGTTTTTGTCTGATGTTTGTGCATAACAACTGAACTTACTAATTGTGCCATTTTATTGGTCAGGAAATTGATGAGCTGAGTTCAAATGCTTTACTTGATAAAAAAGACCTCACGGAAGTTGCAGAAAGAGAAGCCAATGGAGAACAATCAGGTTAAAGATTTAACCAGATCTTTTATATTTCTTGTTTTATTTGCTTGTCAAATATTTGCCATTGTATTTGCACGTGCTACTATTAAGACTGACTTGAAACCTTGCTCACATTTCATGTTTTTTTTGCTCTACATTACTACATATATCAAATGCGTATCTGTTTTATAAACACTACGTAACAACATTGGTGGGTCCATGTCTACATTTGTGCATGTATTTTTAGGTTCAGCAGAATAATTTGGTTACCGAGCAATAATGTATTGAGCTCCCAGCTTAGGATTGTACAGTAATTGTTAAATTAACTACTATAAATAATTGAAGTGGGTTTATATAGTAAAAGGGGAACTAATCAGCTTTACTTTGCTACGTATATTTTCAAACCTCGTAAATGTTACTCCCGCTTAAAGAATTAAGAAATCCCAATTTAAATTGTACTTTTTAATCATTGCTTTATACATGGTCAGTGGTCACCATCAAGATTGTAAGGGTTTGTTAAATTACAGGTTTTGATAGTTTAGCTTCAGCTGGCCGAGGTTCAGAGATTTCGCTTGTTGGAGATGAAAGTTCTTCCACTTTCGAGGAAGATAATTCAGAAAAGAATGAAAAAGAGGTCAGTTTTTTGTTGCTTATCCCGAAGTTAAGCACCCGGGACAATAAATTGCTTCTCACCAAGATGTGCATTACTTGGGGATTGCAACTAAATATCCAAGAGAGTTTTGTGGATTTCTGTTATTTCGTGGATATGAAGTGGCTTCTATTAATGGCGTTGTTATGCTTTCTTGAATTTTAGATCATAACTGATATATTCCCTATATTTTGGCTTAACTATATTGTCATAATCTCCATGATGTTATGTGCTTATGAAAATACCTGGCTACGTGCCCTAATTGATTACTTCTATAAATGTACAGGTTCCCAGATCTGTTGAAGTCATATCAGTATCCAATGAACCTGAAATGTTTGAAGAGCAGATCAACAAGGTATATTTAATTATTTTGGGTTTACTTAATTACTTTTTGAAATGTTTGAGGTCTGTGTAACAACTGAATTTCTAAATGTGCTATTATTCTGGTCAGAATATCGACGAATCGAGTCCAAATGTTGTGCTTGTTAAACAAGAAGTCAAGGAAGTTAAAGCAATAGTGACAGATGGAGAAAGGACAGGTTAGAGTGTTATAGATACCATCAGACGTTGTATGTTTCTTGTATTAGCTGTTTGTCATGTTTTCCAATTGAAATTCTACTTGCTACAAGGCTTAGTCAAAACATATATCCGATTTCTTGCTCTTTTACTCTGCGTATATTTCAAGTGGATCTCTTCTAAAAAATATACTCCTACGACATTCTAAAATTGGTGGGGCAAGTCTATGTGCTATTAGATTTAACAAAATAAACGGGTTACTACTTACAAGATGAGTCTAGGAGATCCCTGCTTATTAACTTAACAACTTCAAAGTATTGAAGTGGGATTGTACAGTATGAGGGGGAATTGATCGGTTAAAAGAAAGATGAATCTCTGTTTAAATTGTGTTTTGAAATCATTGCTTGAACATATGATCACCACCCCAATTGTAAGCGCTTCTTAACTTTTAACTTACAGGCTGTGATAGCTCAGATACAGCTGGCCGAGGTTCTGAGTTACCTTCTGTAGTTGCAGAGGAAATTTCTAACACTTCAGAGGAAGAAGAATCAGTACATGAAAAGGAGGTTAGTTTAACTAATAATTTTCTGAAGTTATTGGTTGCTTTATTGCTTCAATGTTTTACTGTTAAATATGCGGTCTTTAACTCAAAGCTAAACCTACGCAACTTGTTTTGTATACGAGTTTTCGTGCACACACAATGATGAATTAAATTTTTTATGTGTTGTGCTTCTGCACACCAATATGTGAACTGGAAAATGTATTCAAGTTTTTCTTTGATACCTGAATCTGAGTGAACACACAATTGGTAATACTTTAGATGATTTTGATCTTTGAATTTGAGGTGATATGCCGATAACAGTAATGAATGTTACTCAATCTTTATGTATAAATACACTTAATATCTTTAAGTATAAATATATTGACAAAAAAGCTGTTATCACTCAACAGCAGGCCCAACCTAACCCAATTCATTTGGACTCAACCAGCCCATTTTGTCAGCTCTAGTTTAACTGCTTCTCAGATCACCACTCTTTTACGTCTGCCCCTGCGTGGAATTCTCACTTTATTTCTACTTTACCTTTTAGAAGCGCTACATTGATTAATTACAATAAAGTATCTATAATAATGTTTTGCTGGTTACAGGAAGTCCCAGATCAACATTTGGTTCTGCCTGGTGATGTTATCAGTTCTCAAAAGAGCAATGCGAGTAAGTTGCTTAAGTCACCAAGTGTTCAACCCTGCCAATCAAATCCCATCAAACCAAAAAGGTAACAGATAATTTTATTAGTGTAAGGGTTAGTCCTACTTCAAGGAAATTAAAAATAATTTCATGACAATTGAAGTACAAAAATAATACCAGTATTTGTGCGATGACATAAACCGATGTGTTTTTGCCCGTACTAAAATTACCCTTATTGACAAGTTTCCCAACCTGCTCAAGCTACCATTTTCAAATTGTTACAATGCGCATATGATTCCTTCATTTATAAGATGAAAACTTGTTTGTTCAATGTTGCAGTGCCATTTGTTTTGCTTATGTTGTGTTTCTTACTTCAAAGCTAATCTATGGCTCACTTTTCTTTTCTCGGTTTATTAGGAGACTTCGACCTGCTTCATCTGTGATGCTAAGGAATATAAACATTTTAGAATTCGATGATGCAACTGAAATGCCAAAGGTACATATTGTTTATTCAACTTAGAAGGCAATTATAGTCGTGTTATTAATGTTTGTGTCATGCAGCAGCATCATGGAAAAAGAGGTGAAAAGGAAGATGTTGGTAGAAAAAGAACACAAGGTAGCATATCTCTTCTACGCCTTCTTAAGCAGAATCTCCATCACTAGAAACTTACAAGATAGAATCGCTTAGTAATTTTGTAGATATAGAAGGGAATGTCTGTCTTTTTGTTGAAAAGTTTTAACTGAAATTGCATTATTGCAATTTAAGATCATGTGATTTACAAAGCAAGTTAAGGGCATTCTGATCTTTTTGAGTGTGGTATGGCAAAGGTTGTGCCTAGCTTTTTTATATCGAGATTTTCCTGAGCCTGACTTGGATAAGTTACCTTGATTTGTCCGAGAGGAGAAAATCATCAATATTTTTGAAAACTAGTAAAGCTCGTTGCATATGAACCAAATCCTTGTTAAAAAGCCAACCTAAAAAGCTTACCATTTGCTTTGTTAGTGAGACGTTACTAGCAGTGTACCGCGCTATGAGGTGTTATGAAAAGTGGGAAGATGTATGTGGTTCAGCCGCATAGATTTGTTATTATTTTCTGGTGAGGGAGGGAGTGGTCAGTCCTTTATAAAATTAAACCACTGCACCAAGTATAAAAGATTTATCCACGTAATGAATCTATATAAAAATCCATCATTTAAAGCATTGATTGCATGATTTGGGTCTCATATAAATGATCTTTTGGTTGATCTTATCATGTTCAGGCGGATAACATGACTTAGTTCATCATGTAAAATTTTCAAGGACTTTTAGGAGCCAATTTAGCCTATGCTCAGATCTTTTGTCAGTATATAGCCGTTCCATTAGGTGCACATAGTTTTATACTTCTTTTCTAAATTTCATCATGTTTATTTCGGCTGATACATTATACAATTAATCAGAGTATATGTTATATCCTTTCAAACTGGCTGAACACCTGATACATAACACATGATGAAGAGAAAAGCATCAAATTATTAACCTTTTAAACCATATTTTTACCCATTGAACCCTCCACAAATCACAAGCCACATAATAAACACTATACTCACGAATTACTTGACTAATTATTACGAAAGAAACACAAGTTTCACCTTGATCTTGTTATTTGTTTTCTTAACGCCATAAGCAGCTTTATCTTTTTCCTACAGCTACAATTTCTCTCGTTTAGCACATCATTTTTAACAAACATAAGATTCAATTCCTTCTTGCTTTGATGCATGGTATTACTTTATACTGTTCGCGGTGACAAAACTTCAGTGCTTAATCTTATTCATTATGTCCTCCTTGTCATCTTTTGACAGATTTCCACTCTTGGCGATTGTAAAACTTCTTTTATTACCATTACATTTCACAACAGCCGAGACATTTAGATTACCATTAGCATCCATTTCAAAGCTAACTTTCAACTTTTGCGCACCTGCACGGTCTGCTGGAATGCCATCAAGTTCGGATGTGTTGAGGAATCTCTTTTCCGTAATTTTGTTCCTTGGGATCACGACGCTCATAATATCTCCAACAAGCCCAATGCCAAGGGAAAGTGGAGGCGCATCTATTAATAGTAACAAATCCTGCATCAACTGCTTACCAATCCCACCTAATTTTGCAGCCAACACTGCTGACCATAAGCAACAACTTCTTCAGGCATAATGCTGCTGGAAAGTGGTTTCCCCTCAAAACATTATGTTATTTGTTCTAGCTTTGGGATCCGTGTTGACCCACCAACAAGAACTACATTATCAACACCCTTTTTGTGCATATCTCCATCTTTCAAACAACTCTCAACATGCTCGATGCACTTGTCAAAGAAACCGTGATTTAGATACTCGAAGTTCGCCCTGGTGAACTGGATTGAAAAATCAATTCCCTCATACAAGGAATCAATATCAATGTAAATTTCTTTTCTTCTGACCCGTGTCCAAATACAATCATTGGCTTATCCGAGGAGCTGTCAATTACTACCATATAAGGCCATAATGCCATGCCCTTATTCACTCTAATATCATTGCGTTTGCTTCTCTTTAAATGTTTAACATCTCATGAAAATGAGCAAAAAACCAAGCTTTAGGAAGTCAATCAATAAAAAAATTGGAATTAAAAAATAAAGGTGATATACCCATGTAGGGTTTTTTCTTAATTAGACGCACGTAAAATATGAAAGCTATATTAGAAGTACTCACCGAAAACTGTGTTTATATTTTTGGCAGCCTCACCAGCTAAGAGCTCTCTGCCATCCCATGCAACACATGCTGGAGTAATTTTGTTACCAATAACATTAGGAATGATCTCGACTTTGTTGCGCCTAACAAACCAAGCAACAACACATGCGTTTGTTGTTCCAAAATGAATACCAACTGCAGTTTCTCCAACTCTGTTCGACATCTTGAAATCTTTACAGGAAGATAAATGGTAAATAAGAGGAGTTATATGTAGGACAAAAGCTACAAATGAGTAACATACTTTTATTTTTGTGCTAATATGTAACCTACTTCTTAAAAGATTATTATGAGTAACATACTTTCAAAAATTTACCAATATTACTAACCACTTGACATGGTATATTACACCGTTAGTACCCAATACATAAACAATTACATCGTTGATCCCCAACACATAACCCAATTCCAACACAAAACCCTAGTTAGTCCCAAATACATAACCAACGCCACCCACCACCACCACCACCCATCACCGCCACCACCACAGCCACGCACCACCACCACCCATCACCCACCACCACCATCGTCACCCACCACCACCACTGCCGCTACCGCCCCACCCACCACCACCACCTACTACCACCACTTCCACCCACCACTGCCTCCACCCACCATCGTCGACCGCCGCCACACATAACCGTCGCCTACAGCCGCCACCCACCGCTGCCACTCACCGTCGCCACCCACCACCGCCAATACATCATCAACGGCTTTAAACAATCAATACATCACCACTGATGGTGGGTGGCGATGGTAAATGGTAGGTAGTGGTGGTGGGTGACGGTGGTTGGTGGCGGTGATGGTGGTGGGTGGCGGGGTGGGTGGTGGCGGTGATATATATGGTTTTGGTTTTTCAAGTCGTGTAGAATGAAGGCTCCCATAACATGTATATATAGTCCCTTGGACTTTCCTAATCCCATTAGGATTAGTTTTTCTTAGCCGACTAGGAAAAAGGAAATCAAAAATCACCCTTTTAATTTTCGGTTTTATATATTTAGTCCTTTAACTCTTTAACGACTAATATAAATACTTGTTATCATATAACGATCGTTTGCTAAACACACTATTTAAACATTGTTTACGTATAACGTGTGCGTCCCCTTAGGCTCGTATAATTTCCGGACATGTACTTTTATATAATGGACATATTCCAACAACATATACATCTTATGTTAACAGTTCAGGTCATCCCAAGCTGGAGGTCGAATTTGGAAGTGGGGGAAAAAAAAATTAGAAGTGCCAATCAACGTTTACGATGAACTAAACAATTATTTTGGGGAACTGAATTGCAGCGTGACATGTTGGATATTGAGCGGGATCATCAGAAAATTGAGATGAAGCCTGCTACATACATGGCTAAGAGTAAAGAAGTTGCTCGAAATGATCATGTACGTGTTAAGCAAAATGAAATTTTCCCAGCGCGTTTTTCCCCAGCGACTTATGTCGCTGGGGAAAAGTCACTAAACGACAAAAATACTCCGACGTGGCACTTTTTCTCGTTGAATTTTTAGTCAAATGATATCGATTTTTTTCCCCAGCGACATGTCGCTGGGGAAAATTTTCATGAAATTTGATAAAAAAATTCTAGCGATAAAATCTATGCGGGACTTCATCCGCCTGAGTTTTTCCCCAGCGCTCATGGTAGTGGGGTACTTTTGTACATTGTCTTAGTGCGTTAATTACTCGAGAATTTTGTAAGTTTGAGAATGTACAACGCTGGGGAAATGTAACAGGTTATTTATTGGTCTCGGCCGTTTCGTTTATAAGTTAACATGTTTTCGGGTTTGGGCTTATTTTCCCCCAGCGACATGTCACTGGGGATGTTCTTTTGACTTTTAAGCAAACAATGTTTTTTGGTATTTTCGGTTCAATATTCCACATACTAACTAAATTTACTTCAATGTAACTGATTTTTACTTTAGCTACACTATATGTAATCATATACACGGAATGACCAATCGATTAACGTTTATTATTAAAACATCAAATTACCATTAGAAAATCGATATAAAACTCAAACATAAAGCATAACTCATAACATGTTAATGCTGATTTGATTTACTTATGAAATACTACTCAATTTAAGGTTTCCCTTCCCATTATAGATCTCAGTGAAGTATTGCAGCTGACTAAGTGTGTGGTTTTCTCGGGATGCCTTTCCATCTCTAATTTTCCCTCTAGTATCCTTATCCTTTCCTCTAGTGTCTTTATATTTTCAGCCAAGAACATACAATTGAGCACCTGCACTTTCGAGTTCTGTGCAGATCATGAAGATTACCGGAGAGAAAATGGACGTGTTGAAGTTCCCGGAGAATAACTTGGAGGGTTTGACTATGATCGAGGGAAAGATACTTGAGTGTTGACGATCCAGAAGGAGAATCCATCCACTTAAAGTAGCCGCATCCTCTATCTAACGTTCCTGGCTGTTACGTAGTAAGAAAATCATAAGAAAAGTCATTTTGAACCTATAATGTTGAACCCTAACTCATACATTGAACCTATTTAGGCGGGAGAACAAAAAAGATACCTGAAAATGAAGAAAACAGTCCATTTCTAACCCTTGTCTCTCAAGCTCAGAGGACAAATTTTGAAACCCAAACGTCCCATTTCTTCTTGAATTTGATGAAGACATATTGTTGTAGTTATAATTAGAGAAGCCCAAACGTCCCATTTCTTTTTGAAACCCAAAGGCATATTAGAGAAGCCCATATTGTTGTAGTTATAATTCTGATAATGATCAGAAAAAAACTGTGCTTGAACAGCCATACTTACATGAAACAATAACACAAAGTGGCCTTTTTATGAAGTGGCCTTTTTATAAATGTATGAGTTAGGGTTCAACATAATAGGTTCACCGTACGAGTTACGGTTCAACATTGTAGGTTCAATGTATGAGTTAGGGTTCAACATTATAGGTTCAATGTATGAGTTAGGGTTCAACATTATAGGTTCAATGTATGAGTTAGGGTTCAACATCATCGTGAGATAATATTGAAGTTGGATCCTAGTGATCATGTTTCGACTTCTGTTATGATTCGTAACATACCCAATGGTACGCATCCCCTTTGTTGTCAAACATGACATAGACCCGTCTCTTGGTGGGTCGAACCACACCGGCAAATACTCTTTCGATGGGCTACATAATCTTCAAAATGCGCGCGGTATTTTGGCTTCTGGAGGAAGTTATCTACCTATAGTTTTTAAGAAATGATGTTCACTAAAGAAATCCGTTGAACATCTAATGTATAACCGTAACATATCATAAGATGGGCTTTGAAATATGGAAATATGCGTGTTAGCTTCTAATCAATCAACTTTTGAAGTACATTCATTGGAACCTTTAATGTGTAAACCCTAGTTTATACTTGAACCCTCCTAATGTGTATATCCCTACCTTATCGTTGAACCTCTAATGTGTACTCTACTTACCTAACCATTGAAACTCTAATGTGTTAACTCCTACCTGTGTTACGAATCAAACCGAAGTCGAAACATGATCTAGGATCCAACTTTCAATATTATTCTCTCGATGATGTTGAACCTAACTCATACATTGAATCCTATAATGTTGACCCTACTCATTACATTGAACCTATAAGTGTTTGATCCTCTAACTTCATACATTGAACTATCAATGTGGAACCTGTAACTCGTACGTGAACCTACAATACGTACCATATCTAAATACACTTCATGAGGTTTTCTAATTTCGATATGCAATTGATCAAACAACTCATAAATTATCCTCTCTAATGTGTAACCCTAACTCATACATTGAACCTCTAATGTGTAACCCTAGCTCATAAATTGAACCTCTAATGTGTAACCCTAACTCATACATTGAACCTCTAATGTGTAACCCTAACTCATACATTGAACCTCTAATGTGTAACCCTACCTTATACGTTGAACCTCTAATGTGTAACCCTAAACTCGTACGCGTGAACCGAGAAACCAAAACGACTGATACCGGATTGACTCGATCGATTGAGTCCGAGAAACCATTATCATTTATATAAAAAATAATAAAAAAAAGTTAGTTATTATTTATAGATACATATTTATAAATATAACTTATTAGTATTTATATTTATAAATGTATACAATTTAACAAAATTTTTAATAAGAAAAAACTTTCCCCAGGGACATGTCGCTGGGGAAAATATTTCATTCGATGGGGAAGTTTTTTCGTTAAGCCCTCCATAATTTTGTCTTTAACGCGCAATTTTCGCCCAAAATCGTCAAATTGAAAAGTTTCCCAGCGACATGTCGCATGGGGAAAGTTTTTATTATAAAATTAATTTAAGCGTTGACAAAGTCCATAGTTAGGTTATCGTTTCCCCAGCGATCATGTCGCTGGGGAAATAAACCTTATCTAAACATGTGTTGTTTTCTCACAGACGACCAAAACCGATTAAAACACAAAAAAAACATCTCTTTGACGATTTTATCATCAAAAAAACCACCACCACACACCACTCATCGCCACCATCACCACCACCACACCACTCATCGCCACCATCACCACCACCACACCACTCATCGCCACCACCACGGCATAACCCACCACACACGAGCACCTCCTCCTCTAAAAGTTTAATTCTTTTTCTCTTAATCCTCTAAAATGATAATTCTTGGTATTTGTGGAGTAGCGTGACGACAGCGGGGATTTTTCTTGGTATTGGGTGGCAATTGGCGGGTTTTTGGCGGGGCAGCGGGGTTTTTGGCGGGGCAGTTGGCGGGGCAGCGGGGTTTTTGGCGGGGCAGCGGGTTTTTGGCGGGGCAGCGGGTTTAATAAGGTGTGCTTTTTTTTATCCTTTAGGTATCCCCAGCGACATGTCGTTGGGGTTTTGTAAATTCTTATTAATTTTGTTTCACCTAAGTTTTGTTGGGCGGACGCAGGAGGCCTGGCGACGGGTTTAATAACGTTGGGGATTGTAAAAACTTTTTTTTATCCTTTATGATTGTTTTAGGATTTTAGAGATTAAATTCGGAAAATCCCCGTCTGAATTTGATCATCCTATAGAAAACCCGTCCGATCTCCCACCTTCTACTAGTGGGAATGACTTGGATAATGTCACCTTCTATATAGATTTGCATATAGATGGTGAATCAACGGAGGTTGACGCACCGCCAGATATCATTGATGTTCCTGGCGAAGACGATGATATTAGCGATGATGAAGACCCCCTTCCTCATGATTTAGCAGATTCTGATGTTGAAGACCTCATCAATGATGATGATGGTGTTGAGAAAGTTTATTCTAGTGAAGAAGAAGATTAACCTTGTGTTGTAACTTGCAAAAAAAAAAAAAAAAAAAAAAAAAACAAATCACTTATTATTTGAAGGAAATGAATGAATGGAATGAAAATGTTGTGGATTGTTTAAATGGGTAAATTTATTTGGATATTTGGATTTGTGATGCTTGTATTATTTTGTTCTGAATTTTCTAAATTTTATGCCTACATGATACTTGGTACAGATGACTGATGTTGCCTACGAGCACTGGCGGGGACGGTGGTGGTGAGGATTCCTTCACGTCCAACCTGACTACATCATTCGGTTGCGCGGGTCGCTTCATCAACCGAGGTAAGAATTTCTGGATTATTGTAATACAAGCATAAATTTGATACATATATTGAACTTGCTTGCCTTGAACTTTTATGACTTTATCACTCACTTGATTTTGCAGGAAAAAGAAAGCGAAAGCCCAATTTGGGCGGTCGTGGAAAACGGATAGGAAGACCAGGAAAGGACCCGGAACCTAAGTTTAAAGGATGCGGTGGCCCGCTTAATAAAAGGCCCGGCCAAGCGAGTGGTGTTCGAAAAGATGCTGTAAACGGTTGTCCCGACCGGCCCTACTCGACTCAGTGGGGGAGAAATACTTCAGGGAGATGATTAGGAGTTACCTTTGTATTACTTTCATGGCAGAAGGTCCCCGCGTGGGGACAAGGCCGATGGCCACTCTTGGGGTCAGTTTTCCATTTTAGGGTTATTTATTATCGTGTGTTCATTTATTTAATTATGTTATTTATCTAATTCGTTTTATTTATTTATTATCATTAAATAAATAAATAAAATTTAATAAATATATAAATTATATTTCTAAACTCTGTTTTCATATGTGTTGTATATGATTGCAGACTACGTATAACCTCGAGCCGCATATGAGATCCGAGCGATGGCCTAGAATCGATGGATACATTCAGGCTCAGTTTGGAAAAACATATAACACCAACAAGGCAACCTTGAAGAGGGAGCATTGGATCAAAGACCCCGAGACTGGAGCTTATGATTTGGATCAGATCAGGCGGGGCAAACCCGATGAGTACACGGATGATGAGTAGAAATACATCAACTTCTGGAATGGACCTGCAACGCCAGCGAGCGAAACAAATCGGCTGAAGCGGACCTTCGGTCCAAGAGCACAGTGGTATCACGCCATGGATCTCGGTCGATCCCTCTCACTCGACATCTGATGGTAATTATTATTATTATTATTGATTTTACATACATATATATATATCTGATTATACATTTTGGTGTGTTAAGATTTGTCGTTTTTAATTAGATTGATCTTATATGCGTGTGTATGTACAGAAACAGGCGTCGGCAACCCAAGAGGAACCTTCAGAGATCGACACGTTCTATCGTCTGCACACTGTTAACGGTGTATTCCAAGATCCTGAGGCTCTCCGGATGTATGTAAGTATTCTTTCAAAACCATACTTTAATGAATATCGATTAATAATGTTGCAACCCGACTAAATATTATTTACTATCTTGTGTTATAGTCACTACATAGGTATGATGAGGGGAGCTCGAGGCGTCGGGTGAGCACACCGCTGCAGAAATCAACGATGACCAAGGCAGAAAGCTTCGCGGCACTTCCATGGCGTGGGTCCGGGTAATGCCAGGATTACTCCGCTCTTAGGCTGAGCTATACCGCACCCATGACAGAAGCAGGATGTCGATTTCATGATGAGCTTGATGCGGAGCGATAACAGTGGTTGCGGTATGCTTTGCTCGGTAAGATTCAGGTGGAGCCAGCGGGAGCTCGCGGCGTGATAGTGAGGGCAGGAGAGGATGGTGATGATTACGGGGGTTTGAGGATGGTGGCGATGACACGATGTTAGTAGTGTTATATGTTTTATTTGTATGGTATTTATTTTCTTTATGTTTATACATGTGGACTATTGACTTGTTTCCCTAGTATGTACATTTAAAACGCTTGTTTCCCTAATCTATCATGTGCACATATTCGGTTTTTGGACAATTTCCCTATTTTTAGATTTTGGTTTGTACAAGTTGTGGTGTATTTGTTATTTGCGATGATGCGTTACCTTTGTATTTGTGTTTAATGGTACATGTTGTGGTGAGTTGTATACAGGTTTTGGTAGGTTTTTTCTGGAAAAAAATCTTGAAGTGCCTGCTGTGCAGGCAGTTTTTTTTCCGAAAAAAATATGAAAAATGTGTGTGCAGGCTTTTTTGTATATAAAAAAGAGTTGCAGACTATTTCCCCCTAGCGCCATGTCACTGGGGGAAAATCCGCTAAGTCCCCTCTTTGAAACAAAACTCTCGAGGTGAAAAGCGTTGAAAAGTCAAACTCAAAGGGAATTTTCTGTCGCTGGGGAAAATGTGCAATTAACTTAAGATTTTATTATTAACTTTAAATATTTGGTTTTAATCAGAAGTTTCCCCAGCGACATGTCGCTGGAGAATCTACTGCCACCGTGGCACCAATTCCTTGACCAAAAAATACGTGGGGCCCACTTTTCGCTGAGGATTGACGCTGGGGAATGTTTTGCCATCGAGCTTACCCCATCAACTTTTCCCCAGCGACATTTCGCTGGGAATAGATTTCCCCAGCGACATGTCGCTGGCGAAAGGGTTGGTATGTTGCTGGGGAAAGCATCGAATGTTGTAGTGCATGTACGTGTTAAGCAAAATGAAATTGAAAGAGAATAAGAGAGTGATCATTAAAAGGACAAAGCTCACTGATCCTCATCTTGAAGACGTGATGAGAAATCTTTAGAGTCCAAGATGCAATTGTGCTAACTTGGTATCCTTGGATAGCAAAGATAATTATTGTACGACTAAAATGTTTGATTCTAAAAGTAAAGAAAGTGATACGCTTTTTTTTTTGAATGACAATTTTTTCACACACCTATCTCACAATATACCACCTTTATCTCACAAATGCCTCCAGCGAGGCTTGAACCCACAACCTCTAGGTTGGTGAGGAACACACATACCACTATACCAAAGGCCTTGCGTAAAGTGATATGCTATTTAACATATACTAGCATTTTCATTTGTTGGAACGCTATGCAAGAGCGAATAACAGACTTAGCGTAGGACTATCCATGTGAGACTTGGACCATGTGTCCTGTTTGAGTGTGCAAGATACTGGTATGATAAACTTTTTTGGTGGATTATAGTTATGTAGCTATATGTCGACTGTTAAAGTAGAGTCATATGCACGAGTGAGTGAAAGATAATAGAAATTGATATTGATTGAATTGTTGTTCATTATATAAGAAAGTATATCTATTTATAATAAAACATAGCTTTGGGAATAAGGTACTAAACCCTAAATCTAATGGACCTCAAGCCCACAATGGCTTGGGCCAATAATTTATGCGTCTAACAGTGAGGATATTTAGGTTGATATTACGTCGCCTTTGAAATAGATATCTTGAGAAAACCCCATTAGTGCGACTTATGTCAAAACAACGTGCGCGCATGCGCGTATAAATAAACGGAAAAATAAATATTTAGAATGTTGCAAGCACTGCTTGGATATAAGTAAGCATCAATCATTCCAAAAGGAAATTGCCCCCTTAGCTCATTTGACAACATAATGACCTGCATTTGATCGTTATTTTTATATGTATAATATAAGCGTCTGTAATTCAAATTAATCTCACTATATAACTATAGAAATATGTAATTAATATTTGATGTCAAAACCCATGCGGGCACGAGTATTATAACTATTACAAAAGATAGGGGCCAACTTCAAAACCGTACAATATTACCAAATATATGAACGCTTGAGTGACACAACTACAATCTCTTATCCAATTACTTTTTTGAATGAAATGCAATATAAAAAATACATTAGAACAAAATTAGCAAAAAAGCCCGTGCGTGCACGAGCATTATAACTAGTATTAAACATCTTATAAGGCTGAGGATTTTGAGCTGCTAAAATAAGTTAGTTTATAAAATAATATTTTATCTATCACACTAGTTTATGAACATTTTATAAGCCGTAAGCTTTCATAAGCCCAAACTCACTTAAAAAGGCTTATAGAAGCCTTAAATAACTTTCAAAATATAATTTATTATCAAAAAAAAAAGTGAAAATATATCTTAATTTGATTTGATATATATCTATGCGATTTTATATTAATAAGCTTTAGCTTCAACCAATTCGTCAAACAACTTCATGAAACTATAAGCTCCAGCTTTCGGCTTATAAATAAGCTCCAGCTCGAGTTCCAGCCCCAGCCCCAAACCCCGCTCCATGCTTATTTCGCCAAACATACCCAAACTTACATGGGCTAAACTTAGCAATAACTCATACTTCAGGGGCTATAAAGATTAATTCACCACCAAATTAAATTTTCCATAAACTATAAAAGCATATAATTTCCCTCAAATTTTGGCAGATGCTCATTTTCATCAATTCAGGTACTAGCTAGATCTGAATCTAATTGTAAATTTTCACCATTATATTATGATGCTGCTGTAGTTTCTATTTACGGATTATGAATGTTAGCGTTATCGAATTTGTTTACATGTTATTGCTTTTATAGTTTGTTGAGGTTAATTTATACATGTTCTGGTTTACGCAAGTCATTGTTACGATTATACTAGCATTGACGGAACTAGGTGTCACGGGACCTGATAAAATTTTGTTTTGTAGTGCTAAAAAACCTCAAATTTTCTAAAATGCAGCCGGTCCCAATGCATTGTATTTCTAGTTATTACTTATTAGTCCATCAATAGGTGCAAATTTAAAGTAAGCCCATAGACCCCAACGACAAGCTAATCCAAACACTCCCTTAGCTGCTCCAACTGGAGCACCAGTGCTTGTTGACAAAGACTCATATTGTTTGGAATTAATATATAACACATTTGTGGACAAATCCACTGTCGTTTTGACAATGGGCCACATTGCTACAGTAATGGGTTCTCATTTTGGGCCAGCCCTATTTTGGTTTTTTTTTTTTTTTTTTTTT
>BQNB010147074.1:5063-16488 GCA_026074375.1 Tanacetum coccineum
AATCTTTTGTTCGAGTTGGGAACCAACAAGTTCACCGGAAGTTATTATGATAATACCTCAATTGAGAATATTATATTTTGGTATTTTTACCAATTTATGAATTTTATTTCTTTTTATGGAAAATGTTTTTATATTTTTGGTTTTTATTTTGTTTTTAGATGATAATTATACTAATAAAAGAAACTGAAAAATATTTTTGTACTTTTTTTTTTGGTTTTTTTTTATCAAGAAAATATCCACAGATTTAAACACAAATTTTCAAATGTAACGATATTCTTCTTCAACCTCCCCGGCAACGGCGCCAAAATTTGACTCGCGCGAACTCACACCTCAATCGTGTAAATAAATACAATCATGTATAAATACACAACAAGAAGGGTCAGAATCACGCGAGACCAATGAAAACCGGAAGCAGTACAGAGTGTTCCCGGGTCGTTATGTCCCAACGAGGCTAAAATGGAAAATCAAGAAACGATTGATGATTGATGTTTGAATATGACAAGAAATGATTGGGCACTAACACTGAATAATCAAATGCACATAAAAACAAACAAAGAACATAAGTTGGAACAAGAATAAAAGCTAGAAATGGCAAAAACACTTAAAACTTTTACACTAAGACACAAACAAGCTCAGTTAAGCTTAAGACAGAACAAATCAAATAAGCTAAACTAACTCTAAATAAGCAAATACAAAAAGCAATTAAGCTAAATAAAATAAGATAAGCTCAATAGTACTAACAGCAGTACTACCAGTATTAACTACCAGTACTAGAGTTAGTACGCTAGTATAGTTAGTACTGCTGGTTATAGTTAGTAATGCAGCTTTACCTATGACTCAATGAAACAAGAAATAGCAATAAGCTAAAAAGATATTTAAAAAATATCCCTATAAGATTTAGACATAAGAATAAAGCAACTGCAATAAACTAGAATGGCGAATTAAACTAAAAAGTTATAAACTGATAAACTTTTAGATTTATTATGAACAGGCAAATAAGCTAAGGTGAGCTCTATAAGATAGTAAACAAAAATGGCTTAATCTACTCTAGAAAAAGCTAAGGAAATCTTAAAATATGGCAGCAGAAATCATTAAGATCGATAAACAAGAATGAACAACAGTACTACAGTTTTAACTGACGGTATAAATTGGAGTTAGTGCTGCTTTAGTGTGGAGTTAGTACTGCTACCTTTGGAAATCCAAGAAATGAAACTAGCAGTAATAACTTGGAGTTAGTACTGCTTGTATTCCAAATCATCCTAAAATTTCACAAAATCATTTTTATTTCAATGATTAAGAAAGATTATCAACTTAAAATTAATACATTATATGCAGACTTTAATCAAGAATAAGCACTTAAATAAGCCAAATCATTCTAACAGTATTAACTTATATCTAACAGTTTTATCAAATGAACTAACAGTGCTAACTAAGAAAGTGATACAAACTATTTTTAAACTAACAACTAAGCAAGTAGCACTAAAACATATGATACTGCAAAATAAGTAAACATAAATACAAATAAGCACTAGTTAGCAGTTTACAGTAAATAAGAAAAAACAAGAAAGAGAGACTACAAAAACCCTTGCTCAACAGGGTCAAACAATGAATTTACAAGCTCTAGTTGCATAAAACAAGCTAGTAGTGTCCATAAGCCCATCCAGAACTGGCTTATCATCCATAAAATAAGTTGTGGTGTATTTAAGAGTGATTTTCTCTTAACTACTTAACTTTTTAAATTTACTTAATTAAAGCTGCTTGTAAACAAGCTGTATTGAGAGCTTTTTGAATACAAAACAACACAATTAAGAAATTTAACACTTGGAATTGTAAATTGACTTAAAACCTCAAATTTGCATTAAAACTTGAAAGTGTTACAAAGCTGAAAGTGAAAGCTGTAAATGACTTTGAAAACTAAAATAAGCTAAGTTATATTGAAAATTAAGCTAAGATATTCTAAACTTAAAACTTACTAGTTAACTAACCGCCTCAAAGGCTTACAAAAGGCTCTATTTATAGCCGAAATCTTCTTCTCTTCGACTTCCATCTTCTCTTTCTTCTGTGTTTCTTTGTAGAGACAAAACCAAGTGTGCTTGTTGTGTGAGGTGATTCTAAAACAAATCAAGCCTTCCATTTCTTTTGTGCTTCTTTGTAATCAATCTCAGCCATCAAAATACTTGGGAATGGTGAGGGATTGCCAACATGGCACTTATACAGCGGGGGGGGGAGAAATAGAGTGGTTGAAATGATTTATCTAGGGTGTTGAGTGGTTTGCAGGGTAGAAGGTATGGAACGACATCCCCTAGTTGTATCTGGGTTTTGTTGGGCGGGAAAGATGGCTTTTTGGGTAAGTTGGCAGTTTTGTCCCCTCAAGTTATATAACTTCAATGCAAACTTTGCCCGGTTTGCAATTTCGACCCTTGTCTAGTTATTTTAGTAATACAACTTAAGGTTTGGCAAATTTAGTCCCTTAAGTTGTATTTTCTTCACTTGGTTGACTTTTGACTTTGTCGGGGTTGACTTTGGCTTCGGTTTGATTTTGTCTTTTCCATTCCGTGCTCGACTTTGTTTGTTTTTGGCTTTCTTTTTGTCCTGTTCTTGAATATCCGTTTCCTGCACAATACAAATGCAAAACATACAAATACGATGTATTTTGGTACGGGGGGGGTATTTTTAGTCATTTAAGTCCGTTTTTAATGGAAAATGGTATGTGTAATTAAGCACATACCAAAAATCATCCATATAGGGTATTGCGTGTACTCAACGCCAATGTTATGAAGTAAAACATCAAGAAAACCAAGATTCTGAACCCCTCGTTATTACCTTGAAAAGGTAGCAAAGTGTTTGCCAAGGGGAACTAAAGAATCATAGCTTTGATAAGTCGTTTTCACAAAGTTTTTTTATATGTACACGAACTATCCCTATTATTTCAGATTTTTCCTTGCTTTTTCTTTTTTAACAACTTGTTTGATTCTTTACTTTTATCAAACATTGGGATCATAGAATGAGAAGCGCCCATAGAATAATCTACGGATGTCCTTAGGTAAATTCATCGTCCCGATTTTTTCATCTAGTTCCAAACCAAGAATTTAACAATGTCATTTGTCACTATAAGTCTCAAATGTTAAGCATCATACTTATGATGTGGACTTTTAAATACCCAACATGGTATATGATTTAAATGTGTGTACTCATTTAATCAACATAGATCAACTTCTTTTCATCGTCGTAATTCGAGATGAATCATGACTCAAAGCAACAACTTATTCGGTCCTTTGGACTTGATTCTAAATGTAACTTGATTTAAGACAATAATTTTAATGTAGAACTCTTTTGCAATATCTTCATTATCATAATCATAAGTTCTTAAAGCTAGGAATGCGTTGCCTAGTTTGAACACCTACCTAGGCCTTGATAGCATTAGCCACTTGCTGGGTTACAACCTGCTTAATTTCCTCAACACTCATCCCTTGATTAACAGTTGTCATCATTTCTTAAAGATCACAGGGAACAAAATGTATATGAAGTTTCATCCAAGGGAAAATCATGACACTCTGTGATCCGTAGATATATGTAAGGTAAGACCACGTCATGCAGAGATATAAGATGTTGGGACTTAAAAGACTTCATGGATTCTTAGAAGTTACTGCTGCTCAGGTACATAATGGAAATTATGCTAAGTGGTTAGTACTGGTAGTATAATGTTATCATTGCTAGTTACTACTGTTGGTATAATTTAGTACTGATGGCATAAGTTACTGCTGTTAGTTGAATTTAAGACTGTCAGTGTTGAAGATAAAATATAAGGAAGTAGGTTAGTGCTGTAGTAGTAAAGTTAAGACGCTAGTACAGTTACTTTGTTAGGTGTATATTAGTACTGCTATTACTAATGTTACTACTGCTTATGTTTATTAGTGCTGCTAGTGGAAAGATTACAATTATTTAAAGACTTTCTACTGTCAAGAGGATAAAGACAAATTAAAGAGATAAAGATTGTTTAGAGAACAAGAATGCGTGTGAAGATAAGTGTTGAGATATTTATGTATAAGATATACATAATGTATTTATTTAGAAGATTACGTTTATGTTTAAAAAGAATTGCAGTTTCTTAAGAATATATTGTAAGCCGACTAGGACTCTTTAGTCTATAAAAGGAGGCTCTAGGGCATTAGTTGAGATATCACAAAAACACAGAATCACATCATTATCAGTTTTTATAGTTGTTGAAGTTGATTAAGAAAAGCTTCAAGGTTGTAAACCCCAGTACTAAGATAGAGTACTCGTATTATTTGATCTAATAATATTGGAGCGTTTGGTTTAGTCTTTGTTGTTCAAGATTGCTGTTTCATTGATAATACTTTTTAGGGTATTAAAGTGTAGATTCTGCATACACTTTAATAATACATACAAAGTTTCTACAAAGTTATTTTGGTTTTACAAGGTCATTTAACTTAGAAATCTAAGGAATTCGAGCTTGGTTTGGGAGCAACAAGGGTATCAGAGCTTTGCTTTGAGAACTTTAGATCTAGAATAAATGAGCTTGAATTACAATAGTGGTCCAACTTTTTTTTAAATTTTTTAATGCAAGTTTCCCATAGCAAATTGGGTGAGTATGAGATGTGGGTTATTAGGATTAAGCAGTACTTCCAGATCCAAGACTATGCACTCTGGGAAGTGATAGAAAATGGTGATTCATGGGTTTCAGTACCTCATACATCTCAGGAGAATGGCATAACAGTTACAAAGATGTCTACACCTGCCACTGTAGAAGAGAAGACAAATAAAAAGAATGATGTTAAAGCTAGGGGTTTGTTACTCATGGCACTTCCAAATGAACATCAACTAACATTCAGTCAGTATCTAGATGCTAAATCTATGTTTGCTGCCATTGAAACAAGATTTGGAGGTAATGCAGCTACCAAGAAAACTCAAAAAACTCTCTTGAAGCAACAGTATGAGAATTTCAGTGCAACAAGTGCAGAGGGTTCTTGACTCTATTTTTAATAGGCTTCAGAAGATAGTCAGTAGGCTTGCTATCTTGGGTGTGATCATTGCCCAAGAAGACTTAAACTTAAAATTTTTAAGCAGCTTACCACCTGAGTGGAACACTCATGTAGTTGTTTGGATGAACAAGCCTGAGGTTGAGACTATGAGTATAGATGATTTGTACAACAATTTCAAAATTGTTGAACAAAAGGTAAAGAAAATGTTGGTACATCTAGTTAGGTGTCAAAAACTTAGCTTCATGATTACACAGAGGCTCTTTTTATTTTTTTTTTTAAATTTTTATTATTTTTTTTTTTTTATTTTTTTTTTTTTTTTATCCTTTTTTTTTTTTTTTTTTTTTTTTTTTTTTTTTTTTTTTTTTTTTTTTTTTATTTTTCTATTTTTTTTTTTTTCTTTTTTTTTTTTTCTTTTTTTATAGCATTTCAATGATGCTACATGCTTGCTAAGTTAGTGCTGTAGCGCTAGGTGTTATGCTGCCATTCACAAAGGTTTGTATGCAAGTGTCGGGATAATAGTGTGTAGCTTTTTTCATGGTTGAAAATCCCAATGGTTCTAATGTCCTACACCAGGACTTGGAGCAAATTCATGAAGATGATTTGGAAGCAATGGACCTGAAGTGGCAGCTCTCTTTGCTAAGTGTGAGAGCAAAGAAGTACTATCAGAGGACAAGCAAGAAGATTTTCATTAATGCTAATGATATTGCTGGATATGATAAATCTAAGGGTAGAGTGTTACAATGTCATTAAGGTTGGGACACTTTGCCATAGGTGCAGGCACCAAGAACAAGGAAGGTCAGTTCAGAATCCAGACACCCATGAAGAAGAAACCATGAAGACATATCTTCAAAGGCAATGTTGGCTATTGATGGTGTAGGTTTTGATTGGAGTGACATGACAGAAGAACAAGTTCAGTCAAACATGGCTCTAATGGCATTTTCAGACTCAGTTTCTTTTTTAGAGGTATACACTGATAAAACTTGCTCTAAAACTTGTCTGAAAAACTATGAAACTCTTAAGAAACAGTGTGATGATTTGCTTGTTAAGCTTAATGAATCTGAATTTAAAGCAACTACTTATAAAAGAGGTTTAGCAACAATAGAAGCTCAACTTATCACATATAAAAAGAATGAGGTTCTTTTTAGTGAAGAAGTTGCAGTTCTTAAAAGAGAAGTAGGTTGTAAAAACTATGAAATAAATGTGCTTAAAAGTGAACTTGAAAAAGTTAAGAAAGAAAAAGATGGCATTGATTTTAAAATTGAGAAATTTGATAAGGCCTCAAAAGACTTAGATCAGTTGTTAGGAAGTCAGATAACTGACAAAAGTAAAAAGGGTTTGGGATATAGTGCAATTCCTCCACCTCATCCTTTAATTTATAATAGACCTAACAAGCTAGATCTGTCTTATTCTGGTCTTGATGAATTCAAAGAGCCTGAATTCAAAGGTTATGGTCCTGAGAATAGTAAGCAAGAGTCTAATGTTGTTTGTGAAAAGGAATCAGAAAACTCTAAGGAAAATTCTGATGAGTCCTTGGTAGAAGAACAAGTAACACATGACAAAAGTAGCTTTGTTGAATCTTCACCTAATGTTGATAAAGAAACTATTTTTCCTGCTAATAAAAAGGTAGAGTTTACAAAACCTAAAAATCATGAAAAACCAGTAAAAAAGTCAGTTAGGTATGCAGAAATGTGTAGATCATAATCTCCTAGGGGGAATCAGAGGAATTGGAATGGATAGAAGTCCAATCAAAGGGAAAAAGATTTTGTGATGTATAACAAGGCTTGCTATATATGTTGAAGTTTTAATCATTTGCAGATTAATTGTCATAATCATCAAATAAGAGACATAGTATCTAGAAATAACTACAATAGGGTGGATGCTAAAAACACACACCCTAATGTACTTAGGAATATGTCTCCCAAAGCAGTTTTGATGAAAACTGGCCTCACCCTTGTTATTACTGTTAGGCTAGTTAATACCGCTCACCCCAAAACAGCAGTTCATAGTGCTAAATCAAAGACACATTTTTCAAAACAAGCACAATCAACTGCTAAGAGGCCTTTTTATAAGCAAACAACATTAACTAGAAGATCTGTGCATGAAGTAAAGAGACACTATTATACTGGAAGGCATTATGCAGTTAATACTGCTAGGTCTTATACATGACAAGTTAATGCTGTAGGGGTAAAGGGGTTATGACTGTAAAGTTTCAGGCATATTGGGTTTGGGTTACCAAATCATAATGGGCATCACTTGCTTTTAAAAGACACAACTACATTGATGCACGAGGCAGATCCAAGTTAGTAATGGCTTGGGTCCCTAAAGGAATCTAATTTCTTTATTCTTTTGTGCAGGGCAAGCCACAACATGATGATAAAGGATTTGTTGACAGTGGATGCTCAGGCACAAGATGGTAAAAGTTATCTCTCTGATTGCATATAGTTTGATCGGAGGTTATGTGCATTTGGAGGAGGTGCATATGGTGGTAAGATACTGGTCAAGGAGGGGGAAGGAGGGAACTCTTAAGACTGATAATCTTGATTTTGAAGATGTATACTTTGTTAATGAGTTAAAATTCAATCTTTTTAGTGTCTCACAAGAACTATGTCCTTTTTACAGACACTGAATATCTTGTCTTATCTCTAAAACTTTTTAGTAGCCTTGATGAAATAGATACTTCTTAAAATTCCTAGAAAGGACAATATGTACAGTTTTGATATGAAGAACATTGTTCCTAAAGAAAGTTTGACTTATCTTGTTGCAAAGGCTACATTAGATGAATCAATGTTCTGGCACAGAATACTTGGTCATATAACTTTTGAAAACATAAATAAGCTTGTCAAGGATAATCTAGTAAGAGGATTACCTACAAAACGTTTTGAAAATGACCAAACCTGTGTTGCTTGTCTTAAAGGGAAGCAAACACAGAGTACTTGTAAGTCCAAAGTTCTGAATCCAATTACTAAGCCTTTGTTTATGCTTCATATGGATTTGTTTGGTCTAACCTTTGTGAGTAGCTTAATGCATAAGAAGTATTGCTTAGTAGTCCCTGATGATTATAGTAGATTTACATAGGTTTTCTTTTTAACAACTAAGGATAAAACCAGTGAGATCCTTAAGAACTTTATCAAAGTAATAGAAAACCTAGTGGATAAGAAAGTGAAAATAAAATCAGAAGGTCATGGAACAGAGTTAAGAACCAAGTTAGGATGATTTTGTAGAGAAAAACGGTATTAGAGAGAATTATAGTGTAGCTGGATCCTCAGCCCAAATGGTATTGATGAAAAAGGAATAGGACACTCATTGAGGTTGCTAGAACAATGTTAGCTGACTCTAAGTTACCTACCACATTTTGGGCAGAAGTGTTTCTATGTTGTATGTACCAAAATTTTTTTTTTTTTTTTTTAGGGTCTTAGTAGTCAAGCCTATAACAAGACACTTATGAACTTTTTAGATGTTTTAAACAGCTCTAAGTTTTTTGGACCATTTGGATTGTCATGTTACTATTCTTAATACTTTGGACCAGTTTAGGCAAGTTTGATGGCAAAAGTGATGAAGGTTTCTTTGTTGGATATTCTTTGAGTAGTAAATCTTTTAGGGTATACAACACTAGAACCAAGAGGGTAGAAGAAAACTTGCATATTAGGTTTTTAGAGAATAAGCCTATGATAGAAGGGACTGGTCCAAATGGTGTTTGATATTGATTCTCTAACCAATTATGAATATGTAGCAGTATTTGCATGTACAGTTTCTAATGACTCTGCGGTACTATCAGAAGAAAACAGTCAGATGCATTGTGATGCAATTTGGAAAGAATTCATACCTTTGATTCACCTACAAAGGATGTTGATAATGGTGAACCTAAAACTGCTGATGATGCTCAAAAGCAGGTTGAAGATAGTCCAAATAATGAGAATGCTGAACAAGAAAGGTTTGCAGATGATAGCAGTACTAAAGATGTTAATGCTGCTGGACAACAAGTTAATACTGCCAGTCCTGATGTTAATACTGGTAGTCTTAAACTTAATACTATTGGCCCATCAGTTAGTACTACTAGTCCAAATGAAGAAGATAGCATTGAAGAAGAACCAAAAGTTGATTTAGGGAACCTCACAAATTCCTATATTGTTCTAACCACTCCCAATACAAGAATTCATAAAGATCACCTAATTGACAATGTGATTGGTGAAGTACAGTCAACTGTTCAGACAAGAAGAATGTCAAAACCTACTTTAAACAAGGGTTTTCAGTGATATGTCATGAGCGAAAACACATGATACTAAATATATTGTTTATATGTTTGTTTCCTATCACATATTGAACAACTTGCATTTACTAAAGCTCTATTGATGCATCCTGGGTGGAAGCAATGACAGGAAGAACTTCTGCTATTCAAACTTTCAACAGTTTTGGCATACTAGATGATCTCCCTAATGGCAAGAAGGCATTGAACAAAATGGGTCTTCAGAAACAAGAAAGATGAAAGGGGAATTATGATTAGGAATAAAGCAAGGTTAGTTGCACAGGGTCATAGACAAGAATAAGGTATTGATTATGAAGAAGTGTTTGCTCTGTATGGGCAAGAATTGACGGCAAACAGATTGTTTTTGGCCTATGCTTTATTTATGGGTTTTCTGGTATATCAATATGGACGTAAAGAGTGTTTCTTATATGGAAACCATTGAGGAAGAAGTCTATGTTACTACACCACAGGATTTAAAGATCCTGACCATCCAGACAAAGTTTACAAGGTGGTCAAGGCACTTTATGGTTTGCATCAAGCACCAAGAGCATGGTATGAAACTTTGGCTAACTATCTTTTGAGCAATGGGTTTAATAGGGAAATAAATCAGACATTATCTTACAGAAGCAAATAGGAGCTATTTTGCTTGTACAGGTTATGTAGATGACATTATCTTTGGATCTCAACAACAAGGAGTTATGTAACTGGTTTTGAGAGCTAATGAAAGAATAAGTTTCAGATGAGTTCATTGGGAGAACTAACTTTTTTCTAGGATTACAAGTACAATAGAAGGAAGATGGAATATTTATCAGAGTCAGGACAAATATGTAGCTGAAATTTTGAAGAAATTCAACTACTCTGATGTGAAGTCTGCTTTAACTCCTGTTGATTTGGAAAAACCTTTGGTCAAGGATGGAGATGCTGATGATGTTGATGTACATCTCTATAGATCTATGATTGGGTCTTTGATGTATCTCACTGCATCTAGACCAGATATCATGTTTGCAGTATGTGTATGTGCTAGATTTCAAGTTACTCCTAAGACATCACATCTCTTAGCAGTCAAAAGGATTTTTAGATATTAAAAAAGCAAACCAAATTTAGGTCTTTGGTATTCTAAGGATTCTCCAATTGAACTAGTTGCTTATACTGATAGTGACTATGCTGGAGCAACTCAAGACGGAAAGTCTACAACTGGAGGTTGTCAGTTTTTGGGAAACAGGTTGATATCTTGGCAGTGTAAAAAGCAAACTGTGGTTGCTACTTTTATAACTGAAGCTGAATATGTAGCTGCTGCTAGTTGTTGTGGACAAGTACTCTGGAATCAAAACCAATTGATGTATTATGGGTACAACCTCATGAACACTATCATTAATATTGATAATAACAGTACTATCTTCATAATTGAAAATCCCGTTAAACATTCTCAAACAAAACATATAGAGATTAGGCATCATTTTATAAGAGATTGCAACACTAAAAAGTTAATAAAAATTTCTTACAAAAGGTTTTGATGCAGGCAGATTTCAATACTTGGTCTCAAGTATTGGAATGCTGAATCCTTAACTGTCTATATCTCTTTATGTTTTTGTAAAAGTTTTGTAAAGGATTAATACTGTTAGTTTTCTCAATTAATACTGCTAAGTATAATTAAAACTGTTAGTTATACCTAAGACTGTTTGTTAAAATTGTTAGTTAGTTAATGCTGTCAAGAAGAAAATGTTTAGGATTTTGTATATTTGGCCATGAACTAACATTTGCAGGTAAAGCATGTTGAATACCTGATGTTGAATGCTTCACCTTTTGAAGTAACTACTCAGTTTCAGATCTGATCGCACACTAAAAAGTTTTGACCTAAAAACCATACTTAGACTCAAAATCAGAAGCTATCCTTTGGGGGATTTCTAATAGACACATAGAAATAAACTCTTGTATAAGGCATAAGCTAAATTTTAATTTTATGTGGGGATTTTACACCTCGTAATATGACCTAAATCTGACCCGTATTTACTGTTTTGACAACTTTCATTTAACCAACGTTTGACTGACTTCCCTACCTCAAAAACCTTCGAGGCCGGATGTTCTGGAAAATAGACTCTCTAAGCTACGTCATAGACACCGGAAACTTGACAAAAGCTATTATCATCATTGAGATATCAGCCAAACAACACAGCCCTAA
>BQNB010147075.1:1863-16488 GCA_026074375.1 Tanacetum coccineum
CATAACCATGTTGAGTCTTAAAAGCAGTAGTAGTATGCATTAACTTTTAAGGATGTAGAAAATGTGAATGATCACTATTTGATAATGACAAAAGGATCATCAAAAAAAACAAAAATGATTCTAACTAAAACAATGAAACAAAAGGACCATCAGATCCAAAAGCTGACTTTTATCCTTACGGGTATTAATGTACACTAGTTGGATACCCGCGCATAGCAGCGGTGATAATTTTTTTAACCTAACTCTCCCCGCAATTCTCTACCCGCTAAGTGAATTCGTTTCACAACACTTCGAATGTATACGTGTTGTCCGTTGTATGTGTTTGTTTGGGTTTCCCGTAGCTTTCCCGCAACACCATATTAACATCACCATACTCTCATTTAAAAGACTATCACAGTCTCTTACCAATTAAACACTCTCTTCAAATGAATTAAAGTTAAAGTTGTAAAAAATTTAAATCAAAATAAAATAAACCCACTAAAAATGTAAAAATCTAAAAATTTATAAAAATATATCAAAATGGATGTTGAATTATAGAGAACGAAATTTTAAAAAATATGGTGAAATTATATCATAAAAAAATTAATTATTTAAAAAGATATTTCAATTTAAAAATAAGGGTGATTTTTTAATTAAGATGTGACACATGTCACTCTATGATGTATTCCTTTAAAATGAAATGGATGGTCAAGATTGCACATCCTTATCTTAATTTTTTATGGACCCCACAACTTAAATGATTTATATATATTAATGTACATGCAGATAGAAACATGCATGTACCAAGTAGAAATAAAACAGGTCATAAATGGTGCAAGATTATGCACTTAATAAGAAGATGTAATGTAAATTACTAAAATGTGCTAAATAAAAGAAGATGTATACCCCAAAATCACCAGAAAGCTCAGAACTGAGGCTATCAATGAGAGACTTATTGTATAACTGTTGATAAGTGTCTCTAATAAACTTTCTTTGACTTGCATTCCTATAACCCAATACTTGAATTACAGCCTTCTCATCAGTTCCCCATCCTGTCAAAATCATGTTTCATTTTGAAAAATTGAGAAAATAAATCCAAGATGGCCAATTAAAAAGAATTAAAATATGAGTGAATGTAAATGTTTCTCTATGTATGAAAAGTAAGAGATACCTTGGAATGCTTTGTTGAGAGTTTCAGAGTCTTGGGTAGGAGAAGGAACTTGTTGTGGAAGTCTCAGAGTTGCCATTAATTTTTTCTTGCTACGTATGAAAAGTAAGATCGATACCTCGATCTGTTTTGGTATGTAAACTTTGGACCATTCTCACGTTTTATTTGTTTATGTTCAAATAGACAGGGTGTTTAGGAATGCTTATTTTAAGCTTCTTACATTATTACTATTAGTTAGACTTGGACATTTCAAATATTAGAAGCCACCTACAAAGATTAGCAATAATCACTCACCTACCAAATCTCGGGTTCGAGTGAATGATGACATCTGTAAGATATATCTCCTAAAATTAAGAGGAAAGAAAATTAGATATTAACACTAATTTAAGTGCTTAAAACGTGTGAACGAATTAATAATGTTGGCATATTGATTATTGGTGAACGGACAACACATTTTGAAATACAACAGCTACGCATGGTCAACTACATTTTTTATAGGGCTAATGACTTGAAAATGTATTCAACTTGTCATTTTTTGTTATTGTATGTAGCCATCTTTTTTTTTGTTATTTTATGTATCCAACTTGAAAATTCATCCAATTATATGTAGTCTGTTACCTCACATTTGCAACGTTAGTCCATTTAACTAACGAACAGTTGCAACGTTAGTCCATTTAATTTTTTTTATTTCGGTTTCAGTTTACGAGCAATAATAAAAAAAATGTAAATTTTTTTTTTATTTCGGTTTAAGTTTAAGAGCAATAATTAAAAACAAAATTTAAAAATTAATTTTTTTTATATAGGTTTCAGTTTACGAGCAATAATAAAAAAAATAAAAAATTTTAATTTTTTTTATTTCGGTTTCAGTTTACGAGCAATAATAATAAATAAAAATTTAAAATTTATTAAATTTTTTTAATTTCGAGTTCAGTTTACGAGCAATAATAAAAAAAAAATTTAATTATATTTTTTATTTCGGTTTAAGTTTAAGAGCAATAATTAAAAAAAATTAAAATTTTAAATTTTTTTGTATAGGTTTCAGTTTACGAGCAATAATAAAAAATTTTAATTTTTTTTTATTTCGGTTTCAGTTTACGAGCGATAATAAAAAAATTAAAAAAATTATTAATTTTTTTTTTATTTCGATTCAGTTTACGAGCAATAATAGATAATTAAAAATTTAAATTTATTAGTTTTTTTAATTTCGGTTTTCAGTTTACAGATGTGGGGGGGGGGGGGTGGGGCCCCCCCCACCCCGCAATAATAAAAAAATTAAATTTTTTTTATTTCGTTTTTTCAGTTTACGAGGGATGAATAAAAAAATTAAAAAAATTATTAATATTTTATATCGGTTTCAGTTTACAGCACTAATAATAAACATAATTTTTTTTTTATTTTCGGTTTCAGTTTACGAGCATAATAAAAAAATTTTTAAAAAATTATTATTATATTTTAAATTTCGGTTTCAGTTACGAGTAAAATAAAAAAAATTTAATTTATTAAATTTTTAATTTTCGTTTTCAGTTACAGCAATAATAACAAAAAAATTTTAAAAATTAATTTTTTTTATTTTCGGTTTCTGTTTACAACGATAATAAAAAGAAATTAATAAAAAATTATTAATTTTTTTTATTTCGGTTTTCAGTTTACGAGCAATAATAAAAAAAATTTTTAATTTTATTAAATTTTTTTAAGTCTTTTATATTGGCTCGAACTGAAACCGAAATAAAAAACGAGTATAAAAACATGTATAATGTGTTGTAAAAACGGTATAAATTTAATAACTGTGAAAATAAATTTTTGTAACATAACTGAATTTTTGAGTTAAATGCAAACATCTAGCATAAAGGACTATCAGTTGCAACTGTTCGTTTAGTTAAATGACTAACGTTGCTAATGAGAGGTAACAGACTACATATAATAGGTCGAATTGTCAAGTTGGACACATACAATAACATGTTGGCATATTGATTATTGGTGAACGGACAACACATTTTGAAATACAACAGCTACGCATGGTCAACTACATTTTTTATAATTGTGATCAGAAACCCGTGGCATCTATTTTATGTTCCTTTTACATCAAAATTAGTACGTGTTAGCATAAAATTGACACATGATTTTAAAAATACATTTACTATGGTATTTACTTTTCATGATTTATCTTTACGTTTAATTTTTGATTGACTAGTTTTAATTTACAAAACTAACAAGATGCTGAGAGATAAACACGAGAACCCAAAAAAGAAGACAACAGAGCCATGTTGGTACTACTAGAAGCCATTGCCTAGAAAACTACCTGACCTAGACCTTCGCCGAGAAACAACCACAATCGAAAACCACTAACTTGAACTACCTTAAAACGACTGTCCAAATGGTAAATAGATTTTGTCCTTTGCCCAAAACAATAAGTTATCTGCAACTAAAAGTGGTACAATCATCTTTACAATCATCTTTATAATCTGATACAATGTATCATCAACAACACTAAGTTACATTACTCACTGCATGAGGCACTCTTGGATACCATATGCGAAAGATCGGGTATGCATGTAAGAATGGGCTTTTTTTTTGCTCATGTTATGTGTCGTGGACCTCATTTATTTCGTTTCACATCATGATGCGACAGCCAAATCTTCTATACATAAAGTAATGTATCACAATTGAATAAGTAAACTCTCTAATTTCAAACGCTAATGAAAACTGTGTCCAGATGTACCTAAATAATTTAACAAAATAAATTTATTATATTCTAGATTTCTAGAATATATTTCTACAAACCTAGTGATAAATATGTTGGGCCGTACCCAGCCCAACGGGCTAATCCCAACCCGCTGTAACTTTGACAGTTACAAAACGGTTATTAGGCAGTTACAAGAGAACAGACACAACGGTTCACAAATACGAACCATTGCAACACTTAAATCACGCATGTTCGATTAATATTATATAATCAGTTCATATGTATTTAGGAAAGATGAGACAAGAATATTGATTATTGTAAAACACAAGTTTAATACAATACATGATTTCCGGTATATTTTTGATTAAGTTAGAACATCGATCCAAAGTTAATTTCTCCAACATTTGGTATCAGAGCTTTTTGGTATTAAAACCAAGAATCATCATATACCAGTTTTTTTTTCTGCCCGGTTTCTGAACCAAAAAACGAAGCCATCTTGTTTTGCAAATCGGTTGAAAACACAACCTCATACGAAATCATTTTTTTCGTTTGTGTTTTAAGTTAGGGAATCCAACACTTCCACCAAAGGTGTAATCACCCTCGTGATTATACACCGGCAACAAGGGGTTTCACCCAAGTCTTTGCAAACATTAGTTTTCCTTTCAAGATTTTAAACAGAAAGAAAAAAACAAACCCAAAAAAGGTTTAGGCAACGTTTTTTTAATTAACCAGATTCGAAAATCAATCAAAGGACAAAAAAACTAGATCATCGGAAAAAGGGAACAAACATACCTGTTTGAAGATTCATTTGAATCAATCCCTCATTGGAATCCTCAATTGATTCCACTTATCCATAAAGCCCCAATTAAAGCGGCGTCCAAGATCCCCAATTGAGTGTGAAACCCTAATTTTTCGCACAAAGCAAATCAAGGGAATCACCAACTACGAACACAATCGTAGTTAGAAGAAAGGATAAGGGCCATCCTCATCGGTGAACAAATCACCATCGAAGACAGGAAGGCAAGAAGATGGAATGATCATCGGTCATGACATCCCAACTCAAAAGAGGAGTCGGTGTGTGTTTTTTTAACCACAAAGAAAAAGGAAGACCGAGTATATAGTTAGCAAAAGGGACACGGGTTATTTTACCCCCCACTCAAAAGCGGACTACGCCTTTAAGCCCACAGGTTTCATCAAACCACTTTAACCCCTGTTATTCACTTTTGTTTTTTTATATCTAGTGATAAGTTTTATACTTTTATAGATATAAGTTTTGGTATTTGTTTTATATAATAAAATATATTTGTACTCGCTTTTAAAAGTTAGTATTTATTATTTATTTTTATAAAACAAACACTTAGATATAATAACCTAGCGATTACGCTGCTTATTATATAGAATAATTTTTAAGAAGTAATTAACCTTAGGTTATTCGTTTTAGACATAAAATCTTTAGGAAAAGTTTTTTTTTCAAAACTTTATTCCGTTAGTTATAGCCTGCAAGGCATAAAATTTTTGAGTACTCACCAAAAAGGAAAGAAAATTTCTCCGACACATTAAGTGTCAATTTTTTTTTTACATAGAGATCTTATTTTAATATCCTAGCGATATGACGAAAGAAAGTGGAGATACTTCTAAAAAAGAAGTAAGTACTACCAGTACACCTCAATTCCAATGTCCAATGCTAAAACCCACGAATTCTCATTTATGGCAATTCGCACATGCAAACCAATCTCGAAGTCGAAATGGTTTATGTGGAAAATGATAGAACCATCAGAGACAACCCAATCTGACAATAAGAAAGATAAGACTGCAATCGCATTTCTTTATCAATCCTTACCCGAAGAACAATTGCTTCAAATAACAAAGCACAAAATCGCAAAAGCAATATGGGACGCTTTGAAAACTAGACATATGGGCGAACAAAGAGTCCAACAAGCAAGACTCCAAACTCTACAAACACACTTTGAAGTTGTTACAAATAAGGATAGACGAGACAATCGACACCTCCATCAGAAAATTAACACAACTAAACAATGCCGCTAGTTTAGCACAATCTTGAGGAATCCAACTCTATACGAAACTACTAAATGTTTAGTATTCCGACAATTCACTTCAAATTGTTTGCAATAAATCCAAAAAAAATAAATCACAAAATACAGAGATTAAGCAAATAAAATTAATAGCAGTAAATAAAATAAAAAACTTGCAAAAAAACAATTAAAGCAAAATAAAAGAAAAAAATGTAAAATAAATATAGAATGCAAAAAAAAAAAAATATAACAAAAAACCCACACCAAAAAATAAAATCATGATCAATAAAAACACACAAATTGAATCAACAAATTCTTAAAAAAAACTAAAAGACAAATATGAGCATAAACCAAACTGCATTGAAAAATAATCAGATTTAGATGATAAGACCCTAGTAAGAATCAATAGGAAGACTCCAAGACCAAATGAAGAAAGAATTAGGCATAAAAATGTAGACAATTGACATCAAGAAAAATTGATGTCCACCTCGTCCGTTTCGACAACATAGTCCTAGAAGAATTTTAGAGGACGTGGACCGACGAAAACATAAATAATCACCAACAATAACAACCACGAGAAATTTAGAGAAGGAAAGAAAGATGGAGAAACCTCTCATAAGAACTTCAACAATAACAACTTCAGGAAATAAATTCTGACACTATAACACTACAAACTATCGATGTAGAAAATAGGCACATAGCACCAAACTGTCCACTAAAGACAAAAAAGCATGAGCAATCCAACCTTGTTGAAGAAGACTTAGAACCAACCTTACTAATGGCAATATTAGAAGATTTGGATCAAGGAAAACAAGTAAAAGAAGTTGAAGATCAAAAGATCTCACTACACGAAGAAGATGTAGGGTATAAAGAGACAAGAATGATAGTCTATGGAACCAGTAGAAAATGGAGCAAGTAACCATAATACTGGAGTTATAAGAAGCATTGTAAAGGAACTAGACGAGAAGCTTAGTGAAAAAGATTAAAATTTGGAGACGGTTCATTACATAGGAAAATAAAGGAAAAGGTTTTCAATTCTAAAGAAAAGTGCATACGAGAAGCAAAGAATTATATCACACGTCTACTACATTCCAAGCCTGAAAAGCAACTTGTTGAGCCTCGGACAATTCACTGAAATTGGTTGTAAAGTAGTCATGGAAGACGACAAATTACAACTTTACGACATGGATAACAAAATCTTCAGAAGTCACGCGACAGAGAAACGTCTCTATAAAGCTAATCTAAGAATAGCCACACCTGTCTGCCTACATACAACCTAAAAGACACTACCCTGGTTATGGCTACGCAAGTTAGGACAGCTCAACTTCGTGTCACTAAAAACAATGACTCAAAGAAAACTAGTCCATGAATGACCTACCATTAAACATGCAAACACAAATCTTGATGTTTGTTTTTAATTGGAAAACAAGTAGAACACCATTCCCAATGAAGGCAAAACCTAGGTTAACGTCACCGTTAGATTTAGTATATGGAGACTTATGTGGACCAATCACACCTCCAACACCTTCTGGAAAGAAATACATATTCCTAATAGTAGACGATTACTCAAGATATATGGGTTATATTCTTAGTATAAAAATCAAGCTTTGATACTTCAAAATATAAGAGCACAATAGAAAAAGGAGTTAAGGACAACTTTAAAGATGTTAAGGACTGACCGCGGAGGAGAATTCACATCAAATGAATTCACACAATACTGCAAAGAAAACGGAATAGCACGACAACTTACCGCGCCTTACTCACCACAACAAAATGGAGTAGTAGAAAGACGAAATAGGACAATTATGTCCACAACAAGATGTATGATGAAAGCAACGAACATGCCACAAAATTTTTGGGCTGAAGCTGTTAGACACGCCATATACATCTTAAATAGTGTTCCCACAAAAGCACTAGAAGACATCACTCCATACGAAGCAATTAAGCAAAAGAAGCCAAACCTAGAAAACCTAAAAGTTTTCGGATGCATAGCATATGCAAAGGTACCATCACAACATCTAACAAAGTTAGATGATAGAAGTACAAAAATGGTTTACCTAGGAAACGAACAAGGATCAAAAGCCTATCGACTATTTGATCCAACAACACGAAAGATATGTGTTAGTAGAGATGTGAAGTTTAAAGAGGATGAGACATGGGATTGGAGTGAATACTTAGATGAGCATATCAACGACGAACCCGAATGGACAGATTTCAGGATAGAAAATCTTGAAGAAACAAACGAACATCATGATCAAGAAAATCAACCAAATGAAGAAGACAATGTTTTTCCTAACAATGATGATGATGGATACGATTCACCATCAACAGGCTCACCCACACATTCTGAAACACTTCACACACCATCTACAAGGTCATCTCAAATAAATTCCCAAGTTACACCCAACATTTTAACACAATCATTCAATCAAAGTGATAATGATTCAACCTCAATTACAAATACACATTCACACTTTGATCATACACCAATAAGAGGTTACAGAACATTAAATGACATATACGAAAACACTGAGGAATTGTTACTGGCTGAAGATGAACCTAAGAACTACAAAGAAGCATCAAACGACCAAAAATGGATAGAAGTAATGAAGGTTGAGTTAGATTCCATCAATAGGAACAACACATGGGTTCTAACCACTCTACCAACTGGTCATAAAGCAATTGGTTTAAAATGGGTGTTTAAAACCAAGAAGAAGCTAATGTAAACATAATCCAAGCACAAAGCCGATTAGTAGCAAAAGAAACATACAAGAGCAAGCATAAAAACTTTTGAGAAAAAGAGGTATGTGCACAGTAGCAAGGATGGAAACTATCCGTCTATTACTCGCCATCGCTGCTAACAATAAATGGGAAGTACATCACTTAGACGTAAAATCTGCATTTTTGCACGGAGAATTAAAAGAAGAAGTATATGTTACACAACCCGAAGGATTTACGAAGAAAGGAAATGATGGAAAGGTCTACAGACTTATAAAAGCCTTATACGGTCTAAGACAAGCACGTGCATGGAATATAAAGTTAGACAACACCTTGAAGTCTTTAGATTTCAAGAAATGCCACTGAGACAAGCAAATACACAAGGCATCAAAGACTCACATTATAAATAGGAGTTTATGTAGACGATTTAATCATCACTGGAACACCAAAGAAAGAGATAGATAAGTTTAAAGCTCAAATGGAAGAAAAATTCGAGATGAGCGATCTAGGATTATTAGCTTACTATCTTGGAATTGAAGTCACACAAACTAAGGGTGACATATCAATAAAGCAATCTGCCTACGCAAACAAGATCTTAAAGGAAGCTGGAATGCTAGAAAGCAACGAGATAGTTATACCAATGGACCCAGGAAAAAGACTGACAAAGAATACTAAAGGAACATTGGTCAACTCAACTGAATATCGGAGCTTAATTGGATGTTTAACATATCTGCTGACCCTAACTTACGTATCTGTAGGATTACTTAGTCGTTTTATGCAAGAACCAAAGGAGCAACATATGAAAGCCATAAAGCAAGTACTACGTTATGTGAAAGGAACAAAAGATTATGGAATTACCTACAAGCATAATGGAGGAAATACAATACAAGGATTTAGCGACATTAGCTATGGAGTCAACACTCAAGAAGGCAAAGGAACTACCGGCATAATATTCACGAGTTGACTCACCAATTAGCTGGAGCACACAAAAGCAAGCCACTGTAGCACTATCATCCTGTGAATCTGAATTCATCGCAGCAACAGCAGCAGCAACTCAAGCACTATGGTTAAAAAGACTTCTAAGCAGACTTACACATTCAAAGGAAAAAAGATCACTATAATGGTTGACAACAAATCAGCCATAGCATTAATGAAGAACCCCGTTGCAGAAAGAAGCAAGCATGAACAAATACCTTACTTCATAAGAGAATCGTTGAAAAGAGTCATACAAGTTAAATTCGTAAGTGAGAATATCAAAGGCTGACATACTCGACAAAGGCGTACCAAAGATCAAGTTTTCAAATAATGAGGCAACTTAGCGACTCAAATATCTACGTCACAAGCGTTTGCGATAGAGGGAGAATCTGGGCCATACCCAGCCCAACGGCCTTAATCCCAACCCGCTGTAAGACTTTGACAGTATACAAAACGTTTTATTAGGCAGCTACAAGAGACGAAGACACAACGTAACACAAATTACGAACCATTGCAACACTTAAATCACGGCCTGTTCGAATTTAAAAATATATATATCTATGTTCTCTATGTATTTAGAAAGAATGAATGACAGAATATGATTATTGTAAAACACATGTTTAATAATTTAACAAAATAAATTTATTATATTCTAGATTTCTAGAATATATTTCTACAAACCTAGTGATAAATAATTAGAGACGATTTTGTTTTATATATATTTTTAATTTAGTTTTTCTATCTTGAGTTTATGCTTCACATGTATAAATGACCATACATACCTCAACCTGTATGCAAATACAAACTACTCTCTTTCTCATCTCTCGACAAATGACGTTTTCTAAAGAATTGGGAGCAGTCAACAAAGCTTTTTCAGGTTTGTGTTACTAACCATTTTAGTTTCTAAACATATTTGCGTGCCCGAATTTTGTAATATACTTTATTGATTGATTTATTCCAATAAAAGGACACATAAAGAAACCGTTTACTTTGTAGAAACTAAGTTATATATATGACTTACAGAATCACATATGTCACGTTCTGTTATCTTAATTTGTAGCACTTGGAGTCGGTGAGAAGTCACTGATTTCGATTTTGGGGAAATGGGATGAAAACCAGCTAAAATCATTCAGATTAGGAAGTCCTCGTCTCTTTGGTGAGGATGATCGGTCTTTTGAGAAATTGGTCCAGTATCAAATTAATCAACTCAAGATTGAATTTTTGCGCTTTAAAGTAAGTGTATCACTTCAGGCTCGTTATAGCAAACAACTAATTTGTCATGATTTCTATGTGCCTGATACCCAAAGTCTTACTTATTCAACAAAATATAGTACAATAAGAAACGCCTAGAGAAACAAATTTCTATTTTTATATAATCAAATCTACTCGTGATTAATTTTCTATTTTAAACTAACTGTCACGGGATATTATCGTATCTCAAAGCTATATAAACTTACCCTGTCAAATGACCATGATCATGAAACAGTGTCAAATATGCATAGCTTTAATAAGAACAAAAAAAAATATAATGTTATTTATTTTAGATGCATATATATGATGGTAGCCATGCATCAATACAAGTTACCAGAGATAGTAGCTCAAAAAGGGAACAGAACTACAATAAATCCATCTTTCATGCATAATAGGAACGAGGAGACAAATTCATAACAATGATGTCTCTTTTTGTTAGTTTTTCAGACGGCAGTGGTATTGTGGACAATGCATCCATGGGAAAGAGATGCACGTTTGATTAATGATGCTTTGTTAGATGGACCTAAATCCTACAATGTTATCATCGGTGCAAGAAGGGCTTATCACTCCCTCTTTGAACGTTCCATTGAAGAAGATGTTGCTTCTTATGTCACCACTGATGAACGCAAGGTAATATAACTTGTTAGATGTTCGTTTCCATATATAGATAACTAATATAATCTTTTAGATGTTCGTTTCCATTACGTCCTAATAACAAAATCTTACACAACTGTGTGGCGAGTAGGTTTTTGTACAAGTATATATCTACAAGTAGTAATTATAATGCAATGTTTCTTGATCTCTCCTGAATTAAATCTTGGTTGACATCCAGAACTAACGTAAATCGTAATTCTCTATGTGGTATAATAATGAACAGCTTTTCATAGCACTTGTTAGTGCATAACGTTACCAAGGCCCCAAAGTGAATGAAGAAGTCGCAAAAAGTGAAGCTAAAATGATCTATAATGCCCTGAAAAATGCCAATAAGGTGAATCCGCTCTTGGATGATGATGTGGTGACAACCCTAGCGACAAGAAGCAAGCTCCACATTAAGGCATTGTTCAAGTCTTACAAAGAAATTAGTGGCGGTTTCCTGGATGAGGTAACATTTTGTAGTCAAAGGTTGTATATATTACTAATCACCCAGCGAGTTTCTTCATGTATGCCTTAGGATCACCACCAGCTAAATGACCCATATATAGTCTTATATTTAAATTTTAAAGAAAGCTAAAGCATACACTTTTTTCTAACTCAACTAGCATGCTCCGTTGAATATATATTTAAGTATCACACATGATATTCGTGTGATTGTATCGTCTTAAAATGGCTAACGATTGTACAAATCCACATTTTGCAGGAACTTGAGACAAACTTGAGCTTGAAAGACACAGTGCAATGCCTATGTACACCACCTGCTTACTTTTGCAAGGTTAGGTGATATTGATATTTAAAAGCCTAGTCAATAAGCACTAACTTACAGTAAATACTGACAGATGACTATCATTGAATAAAATGTTCAAATATCATCTCTATGTGTTTAATTAGCACGAATGATTTGTTATAACTTTTGCAGATTATAATAGAATGATACACACAAAATACTGTATTAATTTTGCTCTTATCTGATTTATATTGGCATAACAGTATATATAATACAGTATTTTGGGTATGAAAGACACTTAAAAACTTAGGCATCCATATATAGCACATGATTGTTATAAAATACTGCACACTTCTAAATATATGGGTATGAAATAATATATTGGATAATAAACATGTAATGTATATAATTCAGATTGTTTGTACTAAGCTAGCTAGCTCATATTGTTAGTAGTGTATTCACTTCCTTACGGCCATCCCAGGTTATAGAAGCGGCATTGGTACAAGAAGCAGATGAGAACACAAGAGAAGGTCTTACGCGGGTGATTGTTACTCGAGCTGACAATGATATGATGTATATTAAAGAAGCGTATCATCAAATGTATTCAGACACATTGTCAAAAAGAATCGAAAGTGCAACTAATGGTAACTATAAAGATTTTCTGCTTACACTGATCGCCAGAGAGGAGAAACGTTAAGCTGGAGGACTACACTTGTTCTAAGGAAACAAGATACAGTGAGAACCAAATTGTCGCATTTGTATTGATTTAATATTTCAGTTTTATATCTATTTGTTTCACATCTTTTATAGTGACACTTTTGAAGTTGTCGCACTGTGTGTTTTTTTCTTTATTTCAGGAGATTGTGCCTAAACCTGAATAAGGGACAAGGATTCGAATTATGCTTTTATGTTTTCAGTCATATATTTTCGTCTAAAAGTATATGTTTAATATAGGCTCAAGTTTTGAAATTTGTTTAATCATTCACATATGAGTTTGTGACTTTTTTTTAACGGCAAAGTTATTTTACTATATAAAAAACAAGCAAGGAGTTAGAGATTAAAAAATGACACCAAAATAAAAACAAACACCTATCCTAAACAAAAGACACTTAAAAATATACTGGTCAACCACACCAAACTACATTCCAAAACCCTAGACACTCATATAGAGTCACACCGGATTAAATACCAAAAAGTCGCTTCCAATGAAGCAACGATAAGAGCTTAGTCTCTTAGGACGAAAGTGCCTAGAGGTCTCACTACAACACAACTGGGCAAATGCTACGAAAATTTGTAAAGAAAATTTTCCGTTGCAAATATACAATGGGTTGGCAACATATTTGCAACGGATTAGCAATGACATAGAAACCCGTTGCAAATCCGTTGCAAATCCGTTGCAAATATAAAAATAATTTCTTTTATACTTATTTAAAAATATTCCGTTGCAAATTCATCAAGTTTATTTGAAATTAGTAATGGATTTCCAACGGAGTATTAAAAAAATATAAAAAATAAACACTATTAGCTTCCATCACAAAGTCGTAAAAATAATTGTTACAGATGTGCAACTGAATAACTATAATAATTTAATTTCAATTTATTTCTAATAATCTGTTGCAAATCCATTGCAAAATCATTAGGGATCTGACACAAAAATATTTTAAGTTAATATAAAAGAAAATATTATTTGTTTCCGTTTGCAAAGTCGTTGCAATTTATTGTATAATTTTGCAACGAACATGATCATAATTTAATTTTTATTTTTTAATATTTTATTTCAATCAGTTTACAATTTAAAGAATAATTGCAACGGATTTGCAATGGCAACCAATAAAATTTTTTTTTCAATTTCTTTTGTTGGTATTTCCGTTGTAAGTTTGAAATAATTGCTAAGGTTATGCAACATATACTATTGTTGCTACTGTAAACATGAGTTGATCATCCTATAACACTTTCATTTCAATCTTTTGTAGTGTCGTCTCATGTTTTGATTTCATTGTTGATGCGACCATCATTAATAACATGCCACTTTCTCTTCGTTATTCTTTATGAGAACGAACTTCCTGCGGGTACTTGTCAATACTAGACTATAATGATTAGGTACACTACTTAGGAGGTTGTAAATCTTGCTTTGCCATTCTCACATGGGTAATTCCTAACACAGATGTCATCGTAGCCATCTACGATATCCCCTCACCTTTTTTTTGGTGACCATGGTTTCTGACACATTGGCCGAATGTGTAAATAATGAGGTTTGAACCTAATACCTCTTGCGAGGATATCTAAGTGTCTAGCTTTTACTTCACTTTGTGTCTATTCATCCATAAACTACCTAATGCCTGTAAATATAAGGCAAAAACCAACACATCCTTTTATTATCATATACCACAAATTAGGATTACTCTTCTCCTTTATAGTTTAGTAGATCAAAATCCAA
>BQNB010147076.1:0-16488 GCA_026074375.1 Tanacetum coccineum
GATTTACGTTATCGCGCACTCAAGGGTAAGCCGATGAAGCAATCTGAGGTCACACAGATGATGCGCAACTTGGTTAAGAATCAATGGTGTGCAGCTCATAATGGTACAATCACGATGAAAGACGTCAAGGCTATGAATAAACAACAGTTGCTTGAAGAGTACGAGTATATTTGCAGATGCCTTGAAAAGGATCGCTTGTTGAGTGCTCAGTACAACCTTTTTCGCCCAAAGCCGGCCATTAGTGAGCCTCCTTCTAAGCGACAGAGGGTTGAACATATCTCTTCACCGACAGTTTTTGTTCCTGCTGCTACAACTCCTACTGCAGATGATCCTGATTCTACTGGTGGTGGTGGTTCTAATCCTGCTGGTAGTGCATTTGGTACTCCAATTACTGACTCTACAGTCCCCACTCCCGCAGCAATGGCTTCTGCTAGTTCACACCATGAGATTGGAATTTCACCATTTGCAGATTCTGCTGATAGTTCTTCCCCGTCAAATGTCTCTACTGATCATATACCCATTGATGGTTTGTTTGTATCCACATCAGGAGGTCTTAATGACTTTTTTATGGATAGTGATGAGGACGCGCAGATTGGTATGTCTCGAGTTGCTGCTGACCCTGACTCGGATGACGAAGTGCTTGCTGAGATTCTCTTTTGGGGTAAGTATATTTCTGGTGCTGGTTTGAGTGGTTTGTGGACAAACTCCCTGATGTTGAGATTGTTGTCCACGGTTAAGGATAAACATTTTCAGATTATGCCTCTTCTCCTCCCGTCGTCGTCGTAAACATCGTGGGGTGAGAAGTGATGACTTTCTATGGGATAAACCAGTTGAAGATTTTTTCAGTTCTGAGAGTGAGAGTGAGATGATATCGAGCATTACATCCCCCTCTTTCCTATGGTGATTTCAAGATGGGAGATGGAGAGTTCCTGACTTGGTAACAGTTATATTCATGTTTATTATTAGCAGAACAGGCGGCGAAAGTACTTTACCTACCTGAAACAGTTGCTGCCTCATGTTTATCGTGAGGATATTCTTCTGTTGCGACGACGGATGAATAGGTACTTTCGGTTAAACCCATATGTAAACATTGGTTTAGACCTCTTGAGGGATGTGAACATGTTGTGTCAGTCACTTCATTCTGATGACGTGGAAGACTTTTGGCGTACACAAGATGAATTGGATATGAATCGCTGGCAGTTGTTACCCTAAAGAGTTCTTTCAAGTTCTGGATTTGACGAATGGGAAGACTGTGTATATGTTAGTGGACAAGGTCTATCCTATCCGGGCGACTCTGCTTGAACGTATGTTACGCCACAGGCTCACAGTTCCACCCTCGTATTGTCGGGATGTTGTTGTTGCTGGCAATATAATTCAGACGGTCCAGGATGGTTTAAGGCAAGCATATGAGTGTCTTGCATCTGCCTCTATGTAAGTTGTTTCTATGTTTCTGTTTGTAGTTATTTCAATAGATTAGTTAGTTTATTTTTTTTTAAAAAAAATCCCTGTAATAGTATAGTAAAACTTTAGTGTTGCATAATTTTGGTGTTAGTGCTTGCACTGCACGACAAATGGTTTTCAGCTCACCATGGCTAACAGCCAAGAAAGAGTCTGGCTCACCATTGCAAACGGCTTTGGTGTGTAACTCAAATCCGTTGATGGTTGCCAGGTTACCAAAAACTGGATGGTATTCATTTTCCATGTTCCTGTTGGGATGAAAAATGACTAGTCCAAGAGGGTACGGCTCTTGGTAAAGACTTTCTCAAATCCGTTGATAGTTGACAATTTACTAAAAATTGTATGGTTATCGACTCACCATATTACTCTGTGTATGAAGAGTTGGCTAGTCCTGAGCAAACGGCTATAGGTAAAGACTTGTCAAATCCATTGTATGGCTGTGACGGTTTGCCAAAAATTGTTAGGGTATTCCAATTCACCCTTGATTCACGTTCTGAGAAATTGGACTGGTTTTTGTTACACCAGGGTGTTTGTTTTCACCAAAGTATCAACTAGCCCAAGAGTAAGTAGCTACTTGGTAAAGGCTTATCAAATCTACTTATGTTGCTGCAAAGACTGGAAGATGTTGTTCTTTGATGTTGCTACCTCATTTGATTTTGTTGTTCATCGAGTTCATGTTGTTTCATTTGATGCTGATGTTTTGGATGTTGCTTCTACGGTTTCTGCTGCTTGTATTGTTGCTGCTTGTATTGTTGCTGCTGCTTGTATCTGCTGGAATTTATGATGCTGTTGGTTCGTTTGTTCTTGATGTCTTCATCTATATTTGCTGCTTACTTTGTTTCTGCTGCTACTCAATCCTCTTGCTTCGAGAGGATCTATCTAGAAACTTGGAATTGACGGAGTCAAAACCAAGTTTAGGGGAGGATTGTTGGGAATTATTGAAAACGACCAAGTGTTGTTCCTGCTGTTAGAGTCGTTTCTGCTGATGGCATTAAGTGGTTTCTGCTGGCAGTTCAAGTAAAGTTTCTGCTGGTTATATTATAGAGTTTCTGCTGGAAGACTTAGAAGCCGTTCCTGCTGATTATGAGTTATATTCTAGAGTTATCTCATAAAGATAGGAATGAGATATATTAGGAAGAGATTGATATTACGCGTTTTTAGGAAGAGATTGATGTATATCTCTTACGATCAGGAAGAGATTGAGTATATCTCTTACGCGTTTTTATTTTATAACTTGATTATAATTTAGGGTTTTCTTCTCTATAAAAGAAACTTATATTAGGGTTGTACCGATTAGGCATTACACAACAATTTTATTATCAATAGAGAGATCCATAAGGAACATTGTTTATATATGTTCTTCTTTTACTGCATTGTTTAGTTCCCCTAAACAATTGTTAGATTTCTCGCACGTATATACTTGTGATTAACTAATAACTAACACCCAAAAAGGCCCCCCTTTTATTAAAGAAAAAAAGATCTATCTAGTTTTTTACAGATCCAAACAAAATAAATCAAGTATGGCAAATGAATCACACCATCAAATACCTAAGTAAATACGGCCAGTCTTAGTCTACAAGTTTAGGCTAACGACTTAATGCATAAACTACAATAAATTGCTAGTTTATATATATATATATATATATATATATATATATATATATATATATATATATATATATATTGTTATCACTTGTGTGGTGGTGCACAATGTTTTATTGATTTGTCTTTACTTGTTGGGCTCTTGAGAAGTATATGAATGCACACGTCTAAAGTATGTGTATAAGTGTTATTAATAAATAATTCATATTTTTATTAAGTCGTGTTTCAATTTGTATAATATCCGATAAATATTATAACTTGTACGATACGTTAAGTGTTTATAAAAATCACTTTTGTTTGTAAAATACCCTTAGGTTTTCTATATTTACAAAAACAGTCCCTATGTTTATGAAAATATAATATTTACACTTTAAACCCCTAGGTTTCCATATTTGCACTTTTAGTCCTTCAACTTTGCAACAATTACACTTTAGGTCCTTATGTTCTCAAAACAGCCCCTTTAAGTTTCAGAATTGACAAAACAGCCCCTAGACTTTATAGAAACAGTTTTTGACAGTTTTAACCCCAAGTTTCCATTTTTGACACTTTTAGTCCCTTAACTTACAAAAATTACATTTTAAGCCCAATTAAGTTCTAACAAGTGGCAATAAGTTTTATTAAGCTCCAATAAGCCATATAAGCTGTGGCAGCTTATAAATAAGCTCGGATGAGCTTATTTAGGCTTATTGGACCTTATTGGGCCCGTTAAGGTCCAATAAGCAATTTAAATGTCCAATTTAGTTTTCAAAGGCACATATGCCCTTATTAAGCTTATTTAAGCTTATTGAAATTTATCGGCTTAATAATAAGCTCGGATGAGCTTATTTTGAGCATATTAGGCTCGTTAGCCCGATAACCTTAACCTGAAAAGTCTTAGAAGGTCCATCATGGTTTTATAGCATGTTCTAGCTCATTTTCTAGTTTCAATAAGTCCTTAGGATTACATTTAAGCTGTTTTTATTGTATGGCTTATTCAATAAGCTAATAAGCCTCGTTAATGGGCTTTTGGGCCCATTATGAACTTGATAAGCCTTTTAAGCTTGATCTCTTAAGGTCCATTAGCATTCTATAAGCTTAATAAGCTTAATAAACTTCTTAAGATCACAAATAAGCTCTCTAAGCTCATTCGTGGCTTATAGGTTCTTGTTTGGCCACGGTATTAGGCTGCCAAGCCCAATAAGGGTTCGATTTGGTTTCTAATAAACATTAAGGTCCATATTGCTTCAATAAGTATACTAGACCTCTCAATAAGCTTAAGGGTGCTTATTAATAAGCTATGGACCCACAAGTTTGTCCTGTTGGGCCTGTTTGGGTCGTACGTAGGCTATTGGGCCCAATAGGCCCATTAAGGGTCTGATTAGTTTATTAAGGATCTTGTAAGGTTTTGTTAGGGTTTGATAGGTTCTTAAGCCCTCGTTTAAGCACTTAATCCCTAAATAAGCTAAACCATAAGCCATGTCACCCCTTTGGTGGGCTTTCAGCCCAACAGTGGACGTATACGTCAAATTTGAGTGGAATTGGTTCATGTTTTGTGGTGTTTAACCCTAAGCCGAATACGTTGACCTCATATGATCTCCCTATGGTTCGTTTAACACATGCAAGCGTTAAATAAGTTTGTATACACCTTTATTAGCCCTAAAATATGGTGACTAATCCAGAATTACATTTATCATTTATAGTCGTGTTGGGTTAGTTTAGCTAGTCAAGCCCGGGACTATAAATACCCCTTCCATACTTCCATGGAGGGGTAGAAGTTCACATTTGTAAAGTGTGAGTGTGTGTGTTTTTCTCCTTTCTCTTAAGCACACACACAACTTCCCATCTTTTATCTTTTCTCTCTAATAAACATGGATCAATTTCTTTTCCATTTTACCATACCTCCAGATCTGTTGTTCTAAGGGTGAATCTTATGTCTAAAATTGGCACCAGAGCACAGGGGGAATTCGTGTTGTTAATCTACTGATTTCGTGGTTCATAAGCTCAAATTTTCGTGGCTTATTTTGTGGAAAAAGCCCACGGATTAAAAAATTTTAGGCTTATTGGGTTGTTAATCTTGTTCTTTCCTTGATCTACATGTTAAACAGGTTAGATTGTTACCATTCAAAGTGATTTATAAGCATCTAGATCGAAGTTTAAGCTTAAAAAGGGTTGATTTTTTTTATGTTCTAAGTGGTGGTTTGGCTCGAATTTGATGATTCACGAAGAATAGCTTGTTATTTCGTGTTATATACTCATCTAACCACTTAGTATTGAGCCCCTATAGTTTATTTGAGAAGTGAAATAGCTTATTTGGCTGATTTTGCTTATTTCGTTCTTGATGTTCTTCTTGGAGGTTTGAATAAAAAATCATTTTCTTGGTGGCGGTTTGACAAAAAGAGGGGACAAGATCCGTGTTTTAAGGAAAAAGTACACGGCGGTTTGACCAAAAGTCAATGGCGGTTTGATTAAAAATAATTGAATATTGTCGGCGGTTTGGCCAATTAGGTGGCGGTTCAAAAACCCGCGGCGGTTTGCCATCAAGTGGCGGTTTGAACAGGTACACACGACGGTTTGATTATTTTATTGAGCAAAAAGAAATGTTACTCTGCCCAAAATTCTACGGTGGTTTGACAATGTTCTAAGTGGCGGTTTGTTATAAACTAGGCGGCGGTTTGTTAAAATAAAAGGGCAGCGGTTTGCAAAGTTCAAAACAGACGGCGGTTTGCTAAACAATTAGCCAGCGGTTTGATTTTCTTCAGGCGGCGGTTTAGCATAATTTATGCCAGCGGTTTGTCCTAATATTAGCCGGTGGTTTGGTGGTTTGGTCACAAACAAGGCAGCGGTTTGCTTTGTTTTTGGTGGCGGTTTGGTCACAAAAGGGCGGCGGTTTGCTTACCTTTGGGTGGCGGTTTAGCTTACTTTTAGTGGAGGTTTGCTTATTTTTCACATTAACAAACCTCATTACAATGAACTCTAAATGACAAAGTTAAACCTTAACAAACCATTAACCTACACCATCACAAGGACTTATAAAACACCAATTCCACAACAAACAAACACCACAATCAAGAATCGGCACTTACAAGACACAATCAACCATAACAACACACCACACAAACAACAACACTTAATCCTAAAACAATCCTGAAAAGTTTCACTTAAATGACAAAATGGCTAGAGATTCGAATCACGATGACAAGTAATTACGAAGTTGATTTGGTATCCCTTATTTGAGATTGAAGTTGAATTTCACAGAGGCGTCTACTTATTTCATCATCAAGACTTTCTTCTATTTTCTATCGATTGATAACTTGCTTGAACGTATACAGTTATGATTAAGACTTGAATTATCTAGTTTCCAGAAGTCAAGGGGTGGTTGGATGAAGACCTGGATAACTATCACTTAAAGGAGTTACATTGTAGTACTCAGTGTCACACGCAGATGTCGATGTGGATAATTTCAAAAGGTGTTTTACTTCTTATACTTTTGATGTTGGGTATAAGGTACTTAGAGATTTTCTTCTGCATCGTTCTTCAATCAATAATAGTGCAAGATTAAATAACAAATTTGGGAGATTTTACTTCAGTTTCAAGTTTGGAATATCGGGTTTACTTCACCAAGTGATCACTACAATAGCCGACAGATTACGAGGTGGTAAGTAGCCAGTAGAGTTATAAAGGTTGAGATGTAATCAGCACTTCTCACGGGTATTTTTTTGCTATTCTAAGACAAAGATACTTCACAGTCTAAGCAAAATCTTCAAAGTTCTTCGATGACATTCATTCACAAGACCTTGATTATACCAAGTGTTCTTGATTCTTGCTTTAATTCCTTTACGGTTTGTGAAGTGAAGAGGGTAATGATTCTTTTGTATATCAAGATTTGGCTTTTATGACAAGGAAATTTTTCGAGTATATGGACGTACAACGATCAATGATGCTTCCGAGAGTTCGCAACCATCATGGGAGAAAATGTGTACATTCGGGACTTAATTGACTTTGATGTTACCATGTCAACTTCCAGGGGGTAGTGTATACTACTTCACTTAGAATGGTTTGTGAAGTATTCTGTAAACGTGAGAAGAACAGTTGTTGATTTCTCGCATGCACCCCCGAACGAATATTCACCAAGCCCTAATGAAAGACGATGGTCGTTGGTGTGCCCCCCCCCCCCCCCCCCCCCCCCCCCCCCCCCCCCCCCCCCCCCCCCCCCCCCCCCCCCCCCCCCCCCCATTGACTTCTACAAAATTCTGCTGTGCACTTTGATGACAAGTAGAAGATTGTTCAAGCTACATCAATGTTTCAGAATCTGCTCAAGATAGGGATGTTGGTTTGGGGGGAAGCTGATTCAGAAACTTTGCCAAAAAGGAGTCTATGAAGAAAGCTTTTCAAGACATGCTGCATGAGTTGGGGGGAAGTTAATCCAACTCATGCATACTACAATGGTTCCTGTACAAGTAAAGACACAGAAGATCCAAGCTGGAGTACAAGTTTCAAGACAAGGAGTACTCAGAAGACATCTTTAGCTCTGGAAGCGCTTTGGAAGACTTTATTTGTGTTGTATTTGTACCTGATAGGAACATTGTAAGTAATTCCGTATGTCCACATATTGGGGGAAGATTGTTAGCCCTAAAATATGGTGACTAATCCGGAATTACATTTATCATTTATAGTCGTGTGAACGTGATCCGTTAGTGGTCCGTTAGGCTTATTAGTGGTTTTAGGGCTTAGTTAAGGTTTTTGTTATGCACCTTAAGCTACTATTAAGATATTTAATTTATACCTAAGCCAACCTATAAGCTTGTGTCCTATTCATGGGCTTCGTGGCCCAACAGTGGACATGCACGTCCATTGTGGGTGCGTATGGTTTGTGTTTGTAGTGTTTAACAACGAACGAACACCTTGAGCTTATTTGTCCTACCTATGGTTCATTTTTAACACATGCAAGTGTCAAATTAGCCTGTATACTCCTTCCCAAGCTAAACCATCATGTTTTTATGTAATGTTTACGTATAGGTTTTATGCATTTAGCGTATACGTGTTACTTTTCATATTGGTTTCCATTCGCATAACTTAAACGTAAACGTTTAACCTTAGCTCGATATTAATCCATGTGTTACACCTTTTAACGTATCCTAGCACCACACAAGTCATTTATATGTATTTATACGTAAGTGTACCATGCATGGGTTAAACCATGCATGTTCACGCCTACGTTAATCTTGTTTAACACAAGTTATCGTGACCCATATTACTAGTTAAGAAGAAAATGAACGAGATATGAATGTACACGAGTTAGGACTCGACTTACAATAGTCCTAGCTTCTTGAATGTATGTCGTGTAGTAAACCCGAATCGTATAACCCAAATCCTAGCTTAACCCGAAACCATCTTACTTTTTAACCCTCTAATGTATAATCCCTAGCCTCTTGAATATTAGTGATGTCGAATTTATATGGATAGTGTCTTGATTGTGGGGGGGTCGAAACTAAGAGAAAGAAAACAAGGGTGGTTTGTTTGAGAGAGTGTTTATATGTTTAAGGGTTTTGAAGAAGTGTTTCATGTCAAGTGTGGATGGGTAATTATAGGCTTATGAGCTAGTTACATTTCCTTGTCCCTAATCCAAACCAAACAGTGCCGTAAATCAGTGATTTTGTGGTTTCTAGTTAATCTCCCATAGTTTTGATAATACCTTACTTGTACAACTCTTAATTACAAGATATATATACAAGATTTACTAGGATTTAGCAAGATTTCATGGTTTGTGTATATGTATGTTGTTGCCACAGGTATCAAAGGAAAAGTGGTATCCAAGGTGGTCTTTACCCAATGTGTATTATCTTAACTAGGAGATATTGAGGACACTTCTTAATTAAACCCTTGATGTACAAGTACTTAGGAGATATTAAGGATTTTCTAGTTGCTTTTGTTTCACCACATCTGGCCTTAGTGGATTATTAACACAAGATTTTATTAAATTTTGTGTTTAAGGATTAAAAGTGGGTGTTGGTTTGAGTCTAGGTAAGTCTAGGTATTTCCGAGGCGTGTCTAAATGTATTTTATTACGAAACGTAAGCCTTTTACGTGACCAATAAAAATAAAATACGCAAAGTCAATAATTATCTTCTTAATAATTATATAACACTTGTTTGACGTAAACCTTAATTTATTTGGTGACCGTTTACGTTAAATGATTATTTCTAGTCTACGCGATTTAGCTTAAAAGTTAAATTAAAAGTAAACGTGTATCGGAAGAAATTAAATAGTGACGAATAATAGGTGTCGTAAAATGACCTGAAATTGAGAAATGTTACAATTTTGGGCTTATAAAGAAAATGGTCTAGGTTCATTTTATCATCACAAAAACACACATACTCTCTCTTTTATTCCTCCAAACCCACGAAATATATACACAACTAGATCTAGGGATTTCATTTCAAAATTTTGTTCAAGTATTTCAAGGAAGAAAGTGTTAAAAGGGTTTAAAGATCTAGGGTTTTGGGTTTGTTAGTGTGTTAATATTAAGCATCTCATCACCATCCTGTAAGGATCTCTTCTCATCTTATTCCATTTAGTTTCATACATCATCTTGCAGTCTTAAAAATATCACCATCATGTTTGTGTAAAAAATATTGTGTTTAAAAGAAAAGATACAAAGGTTTGATATAGTATACTTGTTCTTGTTACTTTGCTTCTTGTTATGTTAACACATATTTGATGTTGAAAAACATGTCACTATACTCTTACATATGTCTTTGACAAGTTTTATTCAAATGTTTAGATCTAGTATAGTGTTGGTGGATTTTTGTTGGTAAAAGAGGTGAAAAAACTAAAAATAAGTAGATTGGTAATGGGTTGTTCTTTAGGATAGATTCGGACAGTGAAAAGTCTGTTTTTGCAACATTTGGTATGTGTCATATATAGTAGACGTTATAACATTTTCATGGCCGCTTGAATCACTAAAAACGGACTTAAATGAAGAAGTTATGACCTTTTTAAAATCGGAACAAAATAAGTATTTTCTGAAAAACTGCATTTTCGTATAATACATGGTCTGATGTAGTAACTTTGGCCTGTTTTTGAACTGTTTAGTCCGGAACTGGAACAATTGTACAGAAAAATTTTCGTGAGTCCTCAACTGTCTGTTTTCAGACAAGTATAGTCGGGAAGGAGTCATGAGTTTAGTAACGAAAGAGTTACGGTCTTTCAAAGTTGAGTATAATCAGTTTTTCACAAATATTAACAGCTTGTGTTTCTTGTTAAAAGGGGCTAACTTAGTCACTTTGAGGTAGTTTTTGATTGTTTTGGAGGCTGAATGAGGTATAGGGTCAATAGAGCGTTGTTGTAGTGTTCTTTGGGTACTTTACATACGAGTCGGAATTCGGTGAAAATGCTAAAAAACAATTTGAATGCGGGTTCTAAGTTGGACAAAAAGTCATTTTGTAAATTGTAAAACTTAAATTTTAGTTCTAGTTATTGAACTTTTGACGTCAAGCACGTTTTGACTTTTAAACTTTAAAAAGCAAATCATGTACGGGTGATTTAAGCTTATAAATCACATATGCATCATTTAATCATTGCATAAGTTAAAGTGGATCTTTATTAATTAGGTCGCATTAGGAACTCAGTGCTTGTTTTTCTTGTTGATTATTCTCGAATCACTAATTGCTTAGGTGAGAAAAATCTCTTAGCCCATACTTACTTATTTTGAACTATTTTTAGGGAGTATTACATGCTCGTTTACAAACTGTTTTACTTGCCCTTCATTTTACTAGACTCATTTGTTTTATAAACCCAATGCGGATTTTACATTTCAAGACTTTGTGAGTTTATATCCCCGCTTTAACTTGTTCAATAAACTATTTTTGCCTAATCTCAGGGTGAAGATACTTGCTTGTTTTGCTTTTGGACGTCTATTTAGCTCTTAATATGATTACGGATTAGACTAAGTACCGTTACATTCTTATGCCTCTGTCATGCAACCGTTAATTTACTTGTGTAAAGCTGCGATGTTTGGAATCTTATTAGGGTTGACACCCCCGTCAAGGATTGGTTCTAACATGGCCAATGGACGTATACCATGTCGGAACTCTAGGTTGTCTTGGGTTAAGACACATGCAACTGGGTCAAAACTCGTGGAAATACGAGACATTGTCGTAGCTTCGGTGTTATGAGCTTAGTGCAATCGTAATTACTCTTTATATAGCATTGCATGTGTTACATGTCATATACTTTAAATCTTGTGGTCCACACTAATTTTGTTGAACATCACCGATTACTAAATATTTTTTTGTAATTTGAGTGAAGCAGTAGTCCACTAAACATTTTCATGATACTATGACTGTGAAGCAGGGTTATTTAGGGCGCTAAACTCTTTTGGTTCTCGTAAATACTTTACTTAAACCTACGAACTCACCAACTTTATGTTGACATTTTTAGCATGTATTTCTCAGGTCCTTAATTTACATGGCTTGCATATGGAATTGCATCTATGAAGTCTTTCGCTACATAACTTGGATCATTTTGATGTCTTTCAAACTACATAATATTTTGTACTATAACTTTTTATTGTATTTGGTTGTAAAACTCGGTTTGCTTCAAATTTATCAAATGATCTACTTTTCAAATGACCCGTATAGAGGTCGTTCTCTTATATCTTGTGTTCTTGTATTATGAAGTAACGCCCCCAGTTATTATTTTCGCTGCCATGGGAATGTTTAGGGGTGTTACATAAGGAAATTCATGGCAAAAACTTTGTTAATCTACGTAATAAAATTTTATGAAAATATGTAAGAGAAGTTCTTAATCACATATCAAAATATTATCTTCATGTCAGGATCTTGTTCCTTCCTAGCCTCGGGGGTAGCATCAATTAGTACTTCCACGAAATAAGCCTTACTTAGTATAGTTATCAGTCTAGAAGCCAAAATAAGGCACACGAAAAAAATTAAGTATTTGACGGGTGTGTTGTGCGAATGAGGAGCACCCATACTTATACTACTCTACTATGTATATAAAATACTTTACGCCATTCTTGAAGGATCATTCTCTTTCTTTGAGCTTTCTATAATACTTCCACGCGGTTTTAAAGGATGAGTCTTCTTCTAGAGACATTATAATGGCGCGTATATTTATTTTCACTAACACATCTCTACTACTTATAAAGAGTGCATTTCTTTTTTTGAAACTTAAGTTAATGTAGTTTGCCTAAATTAACCCTAAATAATCCTTAATACAGTTTAAACTTTATTAATTTTAAACTTGACGACTTTTAAAAAACAAACACATTATATTAATTTTAGGGGAAATTGCATATATATCCTTGCAAAGAGTAACAATTGCGTATATATCCGAGCAAAACTCATAATTAAGTATAGGGGTGTTATCGGGTCGGGTTATCGGGTTTTATTTGGCTGGGTTGAGTCGGGTTTTTGCTTAGAAAAGACTAACCCGCAATCCGACCCGATAAAGAGTCGGGTTATCGGGTTCGGGTGGACACCGGGTCGGGTGATTCGGGTTAACCGGGTTAACTTATTTTAACTTGACAAAAAAAATAAGTTCTCAGGAGACAAATATTTGTGGTACAATGTCCATATGTTGTATACGAATTACAAAAAATGTATTAGGGTGCGTTTGGTATAAGGGGCTCACCCTTAATATTTGGGGTTAAGTTCAAATGATATGTTTTGTTTCTCACTAGATCCCTACTCTACTACATATAAAGCAAAAAGACACTTCTCTTCTCATTAAATGCATACAAAATTTTAAGTAATACAAATTTTAAAGGTTATGGTACAACTCTTAAATACATAAAACTTCATTTTAACTAATACAATTTATAAAGCATATGGTACTTCTCTCTCATATTAATTACTATTTTTTTAATATAAGTAATACACTTATATGCATATTGTACAAGTTAATATAACAAGTCGGTTACAAAATTTGAATTGAATGTTGTTATTATAATCATCCCACTACTAATTTAATCAAAGCATGTTTAAAAATAATTAATCTTTATGTCATTGAAGACCAAAAATTAATGTTAAAGTGATGTGTGCATAAGTGAATTTTCTAATTCGGCGTTTCGTCAATGATATCATTAAAGGAATTAAAAACAACAAAATGCCAAAACTTGATTTTTTATTCTTTTTAAAGATATTATTCACAAACTTTTTCATTTAAGTAACTTTTTTGAAATATATAATTCAGAAAGTGTTACACTATTCAAGTTTTTGCAAGTTACATAAAATAAGATTCAAAATGGGCACTACGTACCACATAAACAAGAAATAAAACATTCTTATAATTTTTTGCTCATAATTACGAACCAATAAATCACAGCGCATGACAACAATTTTAACATGAAATATATTGTTTCATTATGATTTTTTACCTAAAAATAAGATGAGTTCAAAATTTGGTCCAATTCATTGCTCACTACCGTTTTCATTACAGATACCTTTCAATGCTCACATGCACTTGACATTTTAATATGAAATTGTGTGCGATAAAGTTATTCCCTGAAATTTTCATCATGCGTAAAGTCCTTATCACGTAAAACATGTAATCAAAAATATTGCTCGTCAAAACTTTTGATTACAGGGTACCCGCCGTCGCATCGCGCTAGTACCCTGCTATATAAAGCAAAATCTTCCTCTCTCTTCATTGAATGAAAATTTTTAAATAATACAAATTCATATGCATGCTATACAACATTTTATGCAAACAATAAAATTCTGCCACACATCCCTCTCTTCATTTAATGCAAAACATTAATTAATATAAGGATTGATGCATATTGTACAATCTTTAATACAAACAACAAAGAATTGAAATTCAATAATACAAACATTCATGCAATATGTATAATTAACCAATTCACAACACATACTTATTGACTAGTCAACACATTTAATGTTATTTTTAAAACATCATTACTAATTAATGTAATTTTTAAAACACCCTAAAATGAAAAGTACATGTTATTATACACATTGTACAAACTAATAAAACACACAAAGCTTTATACAATTTATATGCTAATACATATAGTTTTGAAAGTCGGATTGGGCCAACGGGTTCAACCGAGAACATGAGTGGTCACCGGTTCGGCTAGCAAATAAAAGCCGTCTGAAAATGAACCGAAGAGAACCGGTTATAATCTATAAAAATAGGTGAACCGGGCCTGATCGGGATTATTTTCTTTTTATTTTTCTCCGATTAATCATAAGGTACCCGCCGTCGCAACGCGCGAGTACCCACTAGTAAGTTAACTTACTTATCATGACATTACAAGAAGTTAATTTGCCAACAAATACAAATTTAATCATTTAGTTTTAACCTACTTTGTAACTGATATGCATTTAACCTCTTATTTAAAGCAATTAAAATTATGAAACTTCAATTCGATGTTAAATTTTAGTATATATCTTTTGCAACATGTAGTAGTATTATTACAAACACAAGTATCGATCACATTATTATCACCCATGTACCATTGTTTATACATGTCTTTATTTCACGAATAAATATTATTAAACCATCTAGCAAGATACTAGATATATTTTTGCAAAGTATCCTTTCACATTCGATAAACTGATGGCCGCTCCTATTAACTTCTCCAAGTATGCTATGAATCGACTCCAGACAATCTTACTCAAGAAATCTTAGTTGGACCTGTTTATGCACTAGTAGAATTGAACTTGAGTACAATATGAAAGAGTGCTTCAAAGCATTGACAGACAGACTTGATTGGAACAATCAAGAAGGAGATCGTTGCCCCTTTGACTTGACCCGTTACAATATAATAGAGCAGTGCCATTGCGGGGGTTGAGAATCCATTCTAGCCATTTTAGCATATTATTTTCAACGTAAAAATTCAAAACAATTAATAGATCAATGGACAAAAACTTTAGAACAGACCATGGCCATATCCGATCCATAGTTTTGGACACGAGAAGCACCCGATGATGATGGTATGATAAGGGTAGGCTTCATATCATAATGATCAACACCACCTCTAATACTATTATTAGTACCAAAAATCGACATAGAGTTAGAATTTTCAGTGAAAAGCTTATTAGCTTGTATAGCCACGGTCTTCTTTAGCTCCTCCATTGAATCCTTCAATTATTTGAGTTCATTCAGGTTCAATTCTTCAATTGGTGCTTCCCACCAAAAGTGGCTCCGGCCGGCTAGGCTTTCTCATTTCGTCTAGTGTCTTGGTTCTTTTTTTTCTCAGCTTCTAACTCATGAAGCATGTGTGTTAATTGCATGTTTAGTTCAGGAATGCTAGCTATCCTATGAGCCTCTACAAGATGTAAAGAAGGACCTTCACTTGCTGCGGCTGACTAGGCCCGTCTTTGAGGATTTTTTTCTTGCTGACATTAGGTGGTGCGGAAGAGCGGACAGTCTCAGTGTCTCAAAATTTTTAAGAGCCTCAAAATTTGTTTCGTTAACAATTATTTACATGGGCAGACATATTTTTCACGAAAAAAAAATATTTAGATGAGAAAATATATTAAATGAGTATTATGTTGAATGTTTCGATAACTAATTACATTATATCTTATAAACGGTGACACTTTATATATAACATGCCTTTTCGAAAAGCTTTTCGAAAGGCTTCAATATGTAATTTCGCACAGGAAGCAAAAAAATTTAAAATTTTAAGAATGGCCTTGCCTGTGTCATAATTCTAAAATAGGCCTTTTAACTTTGAAATTTAAAATGTTCGTAAACTTTGAAATTAGTGATTTCATTATGCATCGCTTTTGCCCATCGATCAAATAAAAACCTGCCAATCACATTCTATAATTTACAACATCTTTTCTTCTAGGTGTGATTGATTAAGTTTCGAAACATTTTATGATAAACCGTAAACGATAAAGTATTACTATCTCCGTTCCAAAATTATTATCCACTATTTAGTTCGAGTTTACCTTATTACCCTCACTTGAGGTTATTATTACAAACATTAAAAAACCTTTAAATTAATTAGTTAAAGGTAAAACTGTCATTTTATAAAAAGTAAAAAAGAGAAAGCCGTAATGATGAAGTTTTTATTAAACTGTGTTTTTTGTCTGTAAACAATAATTTTAGGACATAAAGAGTACGACATTTTTTATAAAGCAAGACGCTTGTCGTATACTTTTTACAAAAATATATGAGAGCTAGAAGCCTAGTCCCTAGAACGCCTTTTTTATAACACATAATTTCAAGTTCTAGCTAAAGGTATTGCTATTTTTTTTGTGAAACATGGCTTTTAATTTAAACTTTATTGATTTCTAAACACAAATTAAAAGTAAGGATATAAAGTTTTTTTTGATGAAAAGGTAGCCAGATAATGATTACAAATTATAAAAATAAAATGGTTTTTGGACATACCCAAAACCATGATACAATACTGCTAAACAAAAACTATTCTGTCTACCAGACATACTACAT